>JAWDGP010002624.1:1350000-1355000 GCA_033675545.1 Elysia crispata | reverse complement strand
TTTACATCTCCTTATATATTTCGTTAATTACTACACAAACAACACAGTGATGCCCTGTCTAAAGCACAGTTGTTCATTTTGTTTGCGCACAACCGTTAAAATCTCTGCCAATTCTCACACATTATTTGATCCGCACCACCTTGTAGGAATTGGTAGAAAACAAGGTCATAAAAGTCAAGTCAACCTTGCCCTCTTAATAGATTTACATCTTCGCTCAGTTTTCATGGCTTCACGTAAAAATGCTGCAGTCATAATCCTGCCTAAAGCACAGCTGTTCATTCGGTTTGTGGGCAACTAGTAAAATTATGGGATACTATAATTCTGTAAATCCTCACACATTATTAATTTCATCTGCACATTCACACATTTTTGTTCCTTAATAAAACATTAACTACGTTCACATATTATGACTGTTATTTGATATAGTGTGTAGCTCAAACGACAGGAAATGGAGAAAAAAATTCTCATAATTATATCTGCCGTAACCATTGTTATTAACCGTATGCGCAGAAACAGAAATTTAGAACAACAGCTTGATTTTATATCATTATAATTATTTCTGCATGTCAACGGAGTTAAAAACCTACAAACTTTGTGTTAAATAATACAGCATCAATTTAAGTTTAACTGTTTAGTACTTAACTGTTTATAAAAAAAAATCCCGTGACGAAAAAAGTAAAAAAAACAAAAACAAAACAAAACTAATAATAATAGTAGTAGTAGTAGTAGCAGTAGTAGTAGTAGTAGTAGTAGTAGTAGTAGTAGTAGTAGTAGTAGTAGTAGTAGTAGTAGTAGTAGTAGTAGTAGTAGTAGTAGTAGTAGTAGTAGTAGTAGTAGTAGTAGTAGTAGTAGTAGTAGTAGTAGTAGTAGTAGTAGTAGTAGTGTTAGTAGTTCTCTTGATCACTTTTAAAATTGCTAAGGGCACTATCTCATCTCTTTAAATTTCATGTTTCCAACCATAGACGAAAGCTCATCCTCCAAACCTTTCTAATTTGGGCAAAAGGTTTCTGTATAGTTTAACACACACGCAGCCTTTCTTTTTGCTCGCCTTTTTGAAACTCAGGATTTGTAAAGAAAAAGGTTCTTTTTTGCATTTATTTTTTTAATAAATTGCTCAGTGTGTTCAAAAGTGCTAAAAAATTATAGTCAAAGTAATGAGATCTTCATTCACTGCAAAATCATTTATTGCAGTCAACATAATTCGCTCAACTAGTGTAGCTTTCGTGTATTGCAACGTTTTATTTACGTATATTCACATTGTTGTAAGTACTTGACTTTTTTTTTTTTGGCTTTTTAATTTTCATCGCCTGATTTGTTGCGATCAACCAAGAAAACTAAAACTAATGTTTTTAGACATTTATTTAAATCTAGATCCAGATTTATATATGCACATCAGTTTTTTAAAGATATAGATTACTTATTTTTTCTTATTACGAGATACCAGCCTGAAATGGAAAATAAGTAGTAAGTTTGAGGTGTAAATTTACTCTTTATCTAGAACCTAGAATCGAACGAACGGAAATCTTAAGAACTTTTTAAATCGAGCTGAAAATATCCAGACCGAAATAATTCAAAATTGAACTTCTAGGTCTACGTATAGTTTGGAATGAGATCAGATTTTAACCTACATCTAGGCATCCACTGACCACACGTAACGTAAGATACCTTAACTAGGCATCCACTGACCACACGTAACGTAAGATACCTTAACTAGGCATCCGCGATGACAGTAATCTAACAGTATGGCCCAGCACTTTCTGCATTCGAATTTCACAGTTAATCTCAACAAAAGAAATTAAATCAGAAGAAAACAGTATGCCAATAATCTACGAAATTTTTGTAAGGATCAACATGGAAAGGTTAAAATTTTAAAGGTTTATTTCCATTTTGCAAAAAGATCATAAATCTAGATCTACACCTAACTTTGACTACTAGATAAGGCTCTTCACCGTCATCATGTCAAAAGAATCAAATTTATAATTAAAAATACATTTATTGTCATCAATCAACGACAACATCTAGGCTTAGTGTAGATCCTGATCTAGAAATCACCTAAATTTCTTAATTTTCTTTTTTATATCTGATTAAGTAAAACACGGTTTCGATTGTTATATATTATTATTATTTTTTTTATTGCGATAGTTTTTATAATGAGATTTCCATTTGCTATGAATTTTTTAATAATAGATTTTGACACATTGTACCACTGCGACCAGATTTTTTTTCTTGAGATTTTTCATTGCTGCAACTATAAAAATGCTATTAAAAACTAAACTTTCCACCACAATGTGGTTTTTTTTTTTAAAATATGGAAAAACTAGATTTCAATTACTATCAATTTTACCATGCTTGTGATAGAGTTTTATAATATCTAATATTTTTTATTCCTATACATTTTTCCTTGATTGTGAATCTTTTTAATTCAGATAAATTTTAACTCAAAAGGATAACAACTGATTATATCTGATGATGCTGAAGCTGAATAAATTGCAGATCGGTTACTCGATATCGAAAGCGAAAACAATCCGGTTTAGCAATTGTGTCCAAAATTTTGGATCTTGTGGCACAACTGCTAAAAAAATATTTCAGTCTTGTCGAGCTTTGTCAACAGTTTTTCAGACCCAGAGTGACTGGCGGAACAAGTGTTTTAGTCATTTCGAAGGATACAGCCAGGGCAATCAACATTAAAAGGCCAGAAATAATTCCTGGAGACGCTAAAATTTCAATCCACCGGCAGCGCTCTCACTTTGGACAAGGCAGAATATTATCCTACAGAGTTTCCTAATTCAATGGAGGACTTGACACAGAATATTATCCTACAGAGTTTCCTAATTCAATGGAGGACTTGACACAGAATATTATCCTACAGAGTTTCCTAATTCAATGGAGGACTTGACACAGAATATTATCCTACAGAGTTTCCTAATTCAATGGAGGACTTGACACAGAATATTATCCTACAGAGTTTCCTAATTCAATGGAGGACTTGACACAGAATATTATCCTACAGAGTTTCCTAATTCAATGGAGGACTTGACACAGAATATTATCCTACAGAGTTTCCTAATTCAATGGAGGACTTGACACAGAATATTATCCTACAGAGTTTCCTAATTCAATGGAGGACTTGACACAGAATATTATCCTACAGAGTTTCCTAATTCAATGGAGGACTTGACACAGAATATTATCCTACAGAGTTTCCTAATTCAATGGAGGACTTGACACAGAATATTATCCTACAGAGTTTCCTAATTCAATGGAGAACTTGACACAGAATTAAAATAAAGACTAGATTGCCAGTTATGATAATGAGATCTTTTAATATCCCAAATACAATGATCAGTAAGGACCTCATAAAGGAGATATTCGCAGCATTTCCAGAATACCTATACACCTTTCTAACACAGCTCTACTGAAGACTACGATTGCAAGCTGGTGATCTGCCAAGTCAGTAAAATATATCTTTTTGCAATGTTTAGAAATGAAATAAATGAAATAGAGCAAAATGCTTCATAGTCAGACATTTTCATGTACATTTCATGCATAGACTTTTTTTTCAATATATGGATAAGCAACACTGTCATTGGTATCTGAATTTTAATCCAAACATGGCAGGGGAAAGATCACCACAAAAGTTAAACTTGCTTGCGGCGACCAAAAAGATACTTAAAATCCAAATCATTTTTGCATGTTCTGGTATTTTGGATAGTTCTGGGTAACGAGGAGACTTACTTTTCCTTATATCCGGGGTGTCATAATTATTTCAGTTTGAAAAAGAAAAACGTAAGGCATATTTGTGTGTGAGTGTGTGAGTGTAAATTATGGCATTAAGTTTTGCTAAACAAATAAAGGAAGTAAAACAGATTTACTGTTAAAGTTTTTTATGAACTTTCGTAACATTGAAACGCTTGATATGGGAATTCCAAAACTTTATTTCAAATGCAATAGTGAGCGGAAGACAGATTTGAACTTGCTGTTATGATTAAGGTTCACAATGATATTGATAGATTTATTTGTCAGGTACAAAATCCAACTCACTTTTATGCAAATGCTTGCAAGAAATCGGTAACAACCACGCCCATTAAATTCTCAGCAAGATGCACGGATTGTGGTATTATTATATCAGAGATGGGAGCTCCGGGCGATGGTAAAGATAGAACACACCAGGATCACAGACTGTACGACCTGCGCGTCTTTAGGTGACAGTTTATATGATTTGGTCTGTTTTGGATCGGTTGATTTGCCTGAAGTGTCGTAAAGATAGAACACACCAGGATCACAGACTTGTACGACCTGCGCGTCTTTAGGTGACAGTTTATATGATTTGGTCTGTTTTGGATCGGTTGATTTGCCTGAAGTGTCGTCAATACTTGAAATGCTCGTAACAGATGAGCGCACCTTAGATGATTCGAAAAGTTTAAAAATTAACAGAGCAACAGAGGTGATCATGACGATGAACGTGACCCATGGGATCGAGTTTTTATTGAGTATGTCGTTGATATTCTGCTTGGCTGCACGCACCGCGCTATCTCTTACTAAGGACAAAGACGACCTATTTGTCAATGGATCTCGCACCCAACCTAGTCGGAACACAGTCAACATTGGTAAGTAGAGAAGCAAATCTGAACGGAAGAGGATGAGGATGGCAACAACAGTTCTTTTTACTGTGAGCATAGATTTGAACTGTAGAGGCATTGCCCGCAAGCGCATCTTGTAACTCCAAGAAAACCAGAGCTGTAACCGGAATAGTCATAAAAGGTAAAGGCTGGCCAAAAGAATAGGCACTTAAAGCAGGATATCGATAGGGTCCGAAACGAGAAAAAAAAACCAGCCCGCACAATCATCAGACTAAAAACGCTGAAAAAATTATAAAGTCAGACATAGAGAGTATCAACAGTAAAATCGAAACACTGTCTTTAATGCCAACTTTCATGAAGATGACCATATTCATTGCATCGGAAAGTATCCCGGCAAACATTAAAACTGGCCAAATTGAA
>JAWDGP010002624.1:1340000-1345000 GCA_033675545.1 Elysia crispata | reverse complement strand
GAGAGAGAGAGAGAGAGAGAGAGAGAGAGAGAGAGAGAGAGAGAGAGAGAGAGAGAGAGAGAGAGAGAGAGAGAGAGAGAGAGAGGAGTGGATGGCTTATTAATAGACCAATTTACACTGAGTAGATTCTAGAAGAAAGCAGGGTGCCTATATCTTCTTCATGGCTTTAAATTTCTAATAGGCCACATAAACCAATCGGCCCGCCCTATTTATCCCTGAGGGTTGAACTTGGGAGATAGCTGGAGATTCTTTGCCAGTTTCCATCTTAATGATTTCAATAGGTCTTATAAGCAAATGTTCGTGTTTGTCTTTGGATGATGAACTCTCAGAAATACTACAATCGTGCACCAAGTTAATGAGAAACATGCTAAGATGTATTCGCCACATCCTGACTCTGAACCATCATGCTAAGATGTATTCGCCACATCCTGACTCTGAACCATCATGCTAAGATGTATTCGCCACATCCTGACTCTGAACCATCATGCTAAGATGTATTCGCCACATCCTGACTCTGAACCATCATGCTAAGATGTACCGGGGTATTCGCCACATCCTGACTCTGAACCATCATGCTAAGATGTATTCGCCACATCCTGACTCTGAACCATCATGTAAATCGTTCAGCTCACGCGGAATCTATGGTTCTACAATATTCAACAATAAAAATTTTGGAAAGTAAACAATGGCAGATGAAGATTTTTGCCCATTTTAGAAATTTGATATGCATCATTCGAATGTTTTATGAATGGTTACCGGCAAGAAAATGAGCACATCTTATAATTATAAATAAATAGTTTTGAATAAATTTTAATGTTTTTTGTTGTTTTTTTTTTTCGCTCCCTTTCTTTCTTCCACCCCATTTCCTTGATAGTATAGTTTCGAACCAGAAGAGATGGAATAATGTCCTATTTTACGATAAAGCATATAAGCGATTTGTTTAGACCTTACAATATTTTGGTACTTCTTGCAGGCCTCTTTGAAGCTATTAATCTTTATCCCTTTATAATTTAATTGTGTTTCCAAAACCGCAATGGCAGCAATTTCTAGAAAAAGTTACTTCTTCACACTATTTATAATGAATGCTGCTAGATTTTAATAGACGAAGATGGCTTTAAGTTAGCCACTGAGGTAAGACAGAGAGAGAGAGAGTGTGTGTGTGTGAGAGAGAGAAAGAGAGAGAGAGAGAGAGAGAGAGAGAGAGAGAGAGAGAGAGAGAGAGAGAGAGAGAGAGAGAGAGAGAGAGAGAGAGAGAGAGAGAGAGAGAGAGAGAGAGAGAGAGAGAGAGAGAGAGAGAGAGAGAGAGAGACAGAGACAGAGACAGAGACAGGATTTGCGCATTTCTGACGCCATGCTAAAGCCAAAAATTGTATTAAGACTGAGTCATATCTTGCACAAATTTTTTATCATTATTTTATTACAATTGGCACAAGCAGGTATCAATAAAGAAATCCATATATAAAATGTCTTATCTAAAATCATGGTAAGAACAATTAGAGTAACAAGTAGAGCGCCAATATAAAATTGTACAATCATGATCCTAATCATTATAAAAAATAATGATGACAACTACAACAACAGCAACAACAATAACAATAACAATAACAATAACAATAACAACAACAACAACAACAATAATAATTAATAATAATAATAATAATAATAATAATAATAATAATAATAATAATAATAATAATAATAATAATAATAATAATAATAATAATAATAATAATAATAATAATAATAATAATAATAATAATAATAATAATAATAATAATAAAAATGTCGTTGTCAAATTAAAACCGTACCTCTCCAGAGCGTTCTTCACTTACATAAAACCTTTAAGTATTTTACATCAAGGCCTATAAATGAGATCATAGCTATAGATTAGACATGCCAAAATCTTTTTGAGAATCCACGTAAGGAATGAATAAAATGTTAGAAATACAGAATATTGTTAAACTTAGAAAAGTGAAGTACAATTCTTAAAAATTGTAAATATGTAAAACATAATCTAAAAATGAACAGACGGGAAAAAATCGAAACAGACACAAATATAGAAAACTAATGATAAAAATGTTCAAGCTATTAAATTCAGATTTGTAAAAAAACGTAAGATGTTATTCCACAATAAAAAGAGTAACAAATAAATTAAAACAATATGTGTATTAAAGGTGTTTCTAAATGTAAGACTTCCCAGAACCTTATTAAAATATCCGAGACTGTCAGTTTTTCATGAAAGAGAACTCCAAATGCTGATCTTTCCTTGGTACTGGATGTTCTTGGTTTTTTGGTTTTTTTTTTGGTAACGTCTCAAATCACTCTTTGAATCTTAATTTAGATCCAGCTTATGGATTCATCAACGACTACTTTTTTTTACATACTTAAAGGAATAGATGTTAATCGGCTAATATGTTTTATATTGTTTCTACACACTCAGAACCAAACTGATGCTCTAGATTTTAGCCAAAACTTTCATAAAATAATCATTACTTGATTAAAATCTGGACTTGTGATTCACGTCTAGAATCTCTGTCAGTGTCATAGATGTCCAGGAGAGCTATCAATATTTCAATACTAGATTAGTTCTATGACTTCCATAATGTCAATTGAGCAAGAGTAACCAACTGCTGGTTGCCGTTCTATAGAACGCATTTTTATATATTTTCTATAGCAAAGGAAAGAAATGAGTAAGCATAGAAAAAAAATCAGCTAATCTTTTTGACCGCTAAAGGCGTTAAGTGCCTACATCTGGAGTTCACCAACGTTTTATACAAAATAAAATAGGAATCAATCGAATGCATCAATATCCTGAATCTCAGTTAAGGAGAAAAAAAACAATCTAGACCTTTCAGATCAAGAATACAAACCTTTGAGCATTGGTAGTAACGTCAGTGCTCTAGCGTTTTAGTCTCTCAGTTACAAACCTTTGAGCATTGGTAGTAACGTCAGTGCTCTAGCGTTTTAGTCTCTCAGTTACAAACCTTTGAGCATTGGTAGTAACGTCAGTGCTCTAGCGTTTTAGTCTCTCAGTTCATATACATAAATATTACAAAACTTCTAGATATTTTGTTGATGAGGGATCGAAGTGATATTGTTTCTTTCTTTATTTTTTTTTCGGTTGTGTAGGATAAATGTTATCAATTATATTGTTATTTGTATAATTCCTAATTAGTTTAATAATTTGTGATTGGTATTTGTGGTAATACTAAAAAAAAAAAAAAATAAAAAAGAGAAAAAAATTAGGGAAGAAAAGAGAAGAAAAGCCTATAGTTAAGTTTTTTTTGTTCCTTTCTCAATATGCGAAACATTTGTTAGATTTGTAAGTCCACATCTAATGAACAAAAATTCAATCTCTAATATCCCTAGCAAGTTTATCATACAATGCATTCCGAGCCCCTTCATTTGCACGCGATTCTGATGGGAAGGGTATGTATGTGTTAGTTTGTATATTATAGAGAAGTTCGTTCCCCATTTCATTACTTCTAACGCCACCAAGCAGAAGAAAGATTAGCACGGGCTCTCCTCGTTGTGCGCTCGCCATGTTGGCCATTTGAATCTCGTAATTGCACCAAGAGCTTTCTGCAAGCGTGCGAGTCAGCACCACTAATGTGCGTCTGCAGCGATTCACCGCACGGACAATGTTTGAACCAATTAGTTCTCCTGCTGTAAAATGTCGATGGTGGACAAACACTGATAAGCCCCTAGACTCAAGAGCAGGGTACAGCATATCCATCACAAAATGGCGATCCTCCTCAGCATAACAAATGAAAACATCGTAGTCAAATCTGTTTGTTGATCTCGCATTCCTTCTAGATGTCGCATAGATGTAGGCGGCGTAATACATGTAGCGCAGTTTCCAGCGGAAGCGATAGGCCAGAGAACAAATGATGAATATTGCAAATCCTGCTGTTGCTGCGCCTGTTACAAAGAAAAGGTACTCTCGAGAAGAACACTGCCGAGATAACTTATTCAAAACCTCAGTGTAACCATCATGGATATCCATAGAGGATGTATCTGGGAAGTAACAGCTGTATTCTCTATTATCAAAGTTGAATGCACCGGATGTCACCATCCACTCCAGAAAAGGCAAATTTGGGCAGTCGCACAAAATCGGTGATTGGTCCAGTTCTACTCGGAAAGAGAAACCCATTTTGATTCTCTGGTTAATTACATCTCTTGTTTCTTTTGAAAGCAGTGAAAGGCTTGTTTCCACAGCTATGAAAGCCTGCAGTTTATGTATATTGGAAGGATCGGGATCAAAACGATAAATAGGATTGTGAGAAATGCACAAGTACCTTAGCTCAGTCATACCATGGAAAATTTGCCGCCCTAGAACCCGAATCGAGTTTGACGATAAATCTAAATATTTAAGGCTGATGAGATTTTGAAACACTTTAGTTTTCTGGTGCGAGGAAAAAAATTGACCAAGGTTATTGGAGCTCAAGACTAAAATTTCTAACGAAGGAAATGTTTTAAAGAAATTATTTGTAATACTTCCAATAAAGCTATGTGATAAATTCAGTTTCTGCAGTTGGTTTAAGCCAGTTACAGGACCTTTAAGAGAGGGAAAATAATTACATTCAAACGACATTGATTTGAGACTATTATTTACCCCAATATCAAGCTTGGAAATAACGTAACGCATTCCAGTGAAGCGCATATTGAAAACTTTCATTTTTGGGGGTAGATGTATTTGAAAGTCATCTATCGGCTCCAGCTCTGTTCTTTCGTGGGGGGAGCATTTGTCCGTATCTAAGGGAGGAATGTAAGGATAGTTTCGCGGTAAATCCATTGCTTGAGCAAGAAAATCGTCCACATGCAGAGTTTCCAGTTGATCCAATTTATGAAGGTCCATGAAGTAAGTACCGAGTATAAAGGCATTCTTACCGATATCGATTACTTTCAAAGATTTTTTTATGATATCTATCACCTTTCGGTCGATGCATTCCAGTCTATTGTCTTTTGCGTAAAGTATTTCAACACTTTGTGGAAAGTAT
>JAWDGP010002624.1:1332500-1335000 GCA_033675545.1 Elysia crispata | reverse complement strand
CTGTTGCAATACGGGACAATTCCATTGCAGGCCCTCCTTGCATGTTTATGTAACACACTGCTGACACATTGGCGCTGAAAATACGAGGGCATATTGATAAGTTTTGCCTCCAAGTCCATAACTTTGGAAATAATGAAGACAAACAAATGATACTTACACCAAATGAAAGGTCATTTTATTTAGCACCAGATGACATATCATTTTTCAACATAATCACCGTCCCGTTCGATACAGAGCCGCCACCGACGGACGACCTGTTGGATGCCGTCAGCGAAGAAGTCAGCAGTCTTGTCTCTGCACCAAGAAAGAACAGCATTCTTCACATCTTCGTCTGTCTCGTAACGGTTGCCCTTGAGGTAATCCTTGAGTTTTGGAAAAAGGAAGAAATCGCTCGGAGCAAGATCTGGGCTATAAGGCGGGTGCGGTAATGTCCAGAGGCCTAAACGATCTAAAGCCGTGCGAGTTTCCAAACTTGTGTGAGGGCGAGCGTTGTCGTGATGGATGATGGAAACTTTCTCACTCCTTACCCGTCGCAACCTCGCTTTCAGTTTCTCCAGTGTTTTCACATATTTCGTAGAATTCACGGTGTTGCCTTGTTCCAAAAATTCTGTGTGAACCACACCCTCACTGTCCCAAAAGATCGTGAGAAGCACCTTCCGTGCGGAAGAAAACACTTTGAATTTTTTCTGAGATGGTGACGCTTTGTGTCTATACCCCTTCGACTGTTGCTTCGATTCAGGATCATAATGATGAACCCAGGATTCATCCCCAGTGACAATTTGACGGAGGAAGTCTTCACCATCCTCATCAAATTTTGCCAACAGTTCCTAACAGATTTGCACTCTTTGCAGCTTTATCTGAGGTGTCAGCATTCTTGGAACCCATCGAGCAGAAACTTTCCTGTATCCTAGGAGATTTGTGATGATGTGGTGGACCCTCTCTTGAGAAATCCCTATTTCCATACTAATGTCAATCTGCTTGACGCGGCGATTTTCACGAATCAACTGATCAACACGAGATTGGCGCTTAGAGTCTGACGCTGACTATGGTCGACCAGTACGGGCTTGATCATGAACAGTTGATTCACTGGGATTCTCTTCCCTTGAACGCCGCGTCCATCGTCTCACAGTACTTACATCTAAACACATTTCACTATATACGGCTTTCATACGATAAAAGATTTCTATAGGACTACAGCCTTGTGCAGTCAGAAATTCAATCACAGCCCTTTGTTTTAAGCGTAGATCCATGGAAGACGCCATTTTTCTTTCCTCTGACCGCGTGACACCACCAAGCTTGATGACGCGCCACATTTTGAGCTCAAATGACGTCATACGCAGAAGCAATTTTGCACACATGTAGACAACGGGTTTGTGAGTATTGATGCCAAACTAGAAGATTCTAAATTGAAAACCCGAAACACTATGGCGTTGGAGGCAGAACTTTTCAATATGCCCTCGTAGTTACTGGTTTGTTTTTTTTATTTTGGGTAGAAAGGCCAAAAGGCTTAAGAGCACTGCAAGTGTCTCTCGAAAAGTGGAACTTTTGTAAGATTGGAACTTTTGAAAGATTGTTCTTTGGTCCAATAACCTTGGGGTTTTAGTTCGTTTGTAGGTATGGCAGCTCCCTGTTGCAATTTCAATAGCAGCGTCTTGAGGTTTAATTGCTTTACCGTTCCAAGATTCAAAAGCCTGTAACTACCCTATTAAATCTTTACATGATTCGGAGTCCAACGTCAACAAATCATGCCAGGTTTTCCTTGGACCTTAGACATCTATAAGGATTGCGTAACAGGAGTTTGGCCGGTGTGACTGCTTTGGTCATTGACAGTATCTGACCAACTATCCTAGCCAATACTGGTGCTTTTACTTGACCCTTTTTTGAGTTCTCTTTCGATATCATTGATCAAAGCAGCTGTCATCGAATTTCGCTTGATTAATAATTTTAAGAGCGGTATCCCCATATCTTGCACATTTGCTAAGGATCTTCAATACTCCTTTTGCCTTCTGTTTGATGCCCACCTGACTATTGTGCACTTTGAAACCATCAGGTACGGGCGTGAGAAAAAGGCTGTCTTTAATTCTGTCGAAGTCGGCCTGGATATCGGCTGCAGTGGTCAGTGGTCCTGTCACTGGGATCGATTGGGGTGGGGTTGTCGATCGACCTTTTGCCTGGTGTGTTGTTATTTGTCGCAGATGCTTTCACGCCTTCAGCAGGAGCAGGATGATTGTGCTGTTCAAGTTTGTAAATTCTGTTGTTAACCTGTTCAATGGAAATTTGGAGTTTCCCCACCTGTTCTAAAATAGATATAAAGTCCTCTTTGTCGGCCATTGAGTGACACTCACACTGAACACAACTGAGTCCCAGAATTCAAAGAAATGACAGATATAAATATAAATCATTTTTTTTTTGGTCACCGCCCCACAACCAATGCCACGACCAACCGAGAGCGATTAATGGACTATTTCATTTCGAACTGCGGACGATTAGACTGGCAAGA
>JAWDGP010002624.1:1210000-1327500 GCA_033675545.1 Elysia crispata | reverse complement strand
TTCAAACTCTACAAACAGAACTCAGTGACCAGATAAGCAAACCTCTAGGAGGAGGCGTGCTTTCACTTTGCGATTTCTCGCAAACTTTTTCTTGCTGTGATATAAAATGGGTTCTATAATTATCGTTCGCTTTTGTTATTGTTTGATTGTCCCAGTTGCCAATATATGTACACTGGTATTCACAATACATTTGTTTCCCTACTATAAATTTGCTTGATTTAAATGCAATATTGTGCTTTTCTGTTAAGAAAAATAATATCTGCTTTACTATGAAAACTTTATTTTTGCTTTATCAGGATATTTTTTTGTTCCATATTTCATACGGCACATGCGATAAGAGCTAAAAAAGATTGTACACTGATAGATGTTTCAGCAAACAGGATTGATAACACAATATAGCTGAGACAGACAAAGTCCACTGCTTCTACTGCTGCTGCTGTAGATGGTGGCACTAAGCACTAAATTCTGATTTCTAGTCTTTCCATTATGTCCCCCTAAGTAAATTCTATGACCAGGGTGAAATTCTTCCTTCTGGTCAATGGAGGGTGATACTACAGGACTGTTCATATCTAATTAAAAACCAATTTGATTCTGAATATTAATTTCATGGTGTAAACCCACTACCATTTATGGCAAGCGAGTCTCTAGCTGCAGATTGCTTAACGACAATATATCACTCTTGGCCCAAACGATCATATAAGATACGTGTGTGTATATGTGTGTGTAGTATTTTTCTTCTCCAAGAGCTTTACATATTTTTTTCCAATTTATACATTTTAAAGCATACACTAGACATAATTATGTGCAATAATTGGCCACAATAGGAACGAGGCAAAATTTTTGTGCAACTTTTTTTTTCCATGCTGGCCTAAATAATTTAAAGTTGAAGAATGGTAGAGCTCTTCCACTGCCGATAAAAAAAAAACATGTCACTCAGGACTATGTGTATAACTATGTCAAAGTTTAAAAATCTGCTTCAGAATGAAAAAAAATTTAATCAATTTTTTTTTCTGAATCTCAATCTTTCTCCTCTCTTGCAATAACCATAAAAAAAAATTGTATCAACACTCTTTACTTCTGTTTTCCTTGTCGTCTTGTCTTGTATACCACTTGTAAATCTATATTTTTTCACAAAAATGTGCATCATCAAGTCTTTCTTTTTTTTTTTTTTTTTTTTAGATCATTTTTTGTTATTAATATTATTGATCTTTATGTATGCTTAGGTCTATACTTTTCTCTAAGCTATAATGCTCTTTCGTTTGCTGTTGTGTAAATAAGGGCAACAACAACAAAAAAGTTGTTGAGTTACTATTTCAATGCAGGTTTCAAGTAGGGCTAGTAGAACGATCTACACCTTGGCCTAATTATAGAGATGGCCTTGAGTGGCGCCAATCCTTTAAATTTTGCCGTTTGACAAAGAAGACGAGGAACACACATTTAACATAGATTTGTTGTACATGCGCTGACGTTTGCTTAATAAAACAAGGAATTGACTTTGTAAAAATGAGTATGGAGAAAAAACAAATGACGCAATGCCTTTTTTTTTTTTAAATATATCTAGAATCCTATTATTTCTTTGCTCCTCAGTCTATGGTGATAAAACATGGATTTTACATCTTTCACTAAGCCGATCTTCTTACAAATCCTCACAGAAGACTAAGTGAAATTATTTGACATTAAATTAAGAAACAAAAATCTCCAACGTATAATCTTACATTTGTTTTATCTGTGAAAATAATAATAATAGTAATAACATCATCAACAACCACAGCAACAACAGCAACAATTAAAATAGTTATCCAAAATCTAAAATCATATATTTTGAGAACATACTGTCCATGACATAAAAACTAAGAAATGAAGAATAAATTTCTTTATAACATCAGCGATCAAGATATTTTATCACAAATCTGCAAGTTTTAAAAAGATGTGAAATGATTGAATTTTCAACTTGTAGTTTGAATCATTTAATCAATTACCTTGTCAACGACAATTTGCTTTTAAGACTTTTGATTCCGTCAGGCAGAGTAATGCAGATCCGGTGAGTCATCATGTCAAAATATAAAACATGAACTTAGGACTTAAAACCGAGGCCAAAAAAGTCATCATGACAAAAATACCTTGACCACACCTTAAATTGATCAACAGATTGACTTTTAGTGGTCCGAACTGACATCTGATAAGAAGTCTTTCATCATCTATCAGACCCTGTGAGGTGATTCAGCGCTGATAGTAAACTCAACTCGTCCAACGACGACAGTGTTCGAATCGGTGATCAACAGATCCTGTGTCTTGGACTTAATGCTTTACCCCATAACCATTCTTCATTCAATCTATTTCTAGGATAAAATAATACTATGTAAAACTTGATGTGTGATCAGCATTTTCGTTGGGTAAACGTCCCATAATTTTACATAGGAGCCTTTAACAGCAATGGTGGCTTTCCGCCGTTTCCATCAAGCCAACAGTTCAGCGGATAAGATGGAAAACGTGAGGATTACAAGATGAGATGATTTGACCAAGCCAGGGGGTTGAACCTGGGCTTCATCGCAAGTCCAATCACTATAAGATCATATTATAGTAATCAAAAACATTACAAATGATTCAAAGTGCAGTGTCAAGTATCAGGATAATTAATCACTTTGATAACAATTCATAAATCTTTTTTAAAAAGTGGCTCGATATACTTTGAGTGCTTTGTGGTTCTGTTTGAAATTTTTTTCACATATTTACTCAAACAGCAGTACCTAAATTTTGAATAGCACATTTTGTGTGTATATTATAGATGAAAGTATCATTGAAGCACAAAACAAATTAGCACCAAGTCCGATTTGTTTGATGTTTGATATAATCCAACATCAAATGATAATCTCAGGCCCTGAAACATAAATGTAAGCCCCTGTCGGGTAGAGCAAAACTAAAAAAGATGGGGTCCGTACTCAAAAGCTATTTGTGCTCCATTTACTCCAATAATACGCAGGTAAGCTGAGTAACAATTGGATTGGACATAAGCAATGTTCAACAAATTGTGATTTAAATGGCCAAAATAATTCAATTTGCATAGAGTTATGAAAATCAAATTATGAATCATATTTAACTGGAATATATGTTATCAAAATAATCAGGATTATTTGTAAAACATAAGGTACTGGAAATTAAGCAAATTCATAGATTACAATGAAAATGTGTGTCATGCACAGATTATTTTAATTTTAGTTAGAGGGGGAAAAACTATTTCGAATTTTCGAGGTATAATTATGAAGTAGACAACCATCCAAACATTTGGACTAAATAAAGTTTAAAATAACTCTTTGCCATTTTGCCATTTTAAGTGTTTTATAGATTTAAAGTCTCTGGAGACATAGGATCATTTCATTCATTTTTAAGCCTTTGGCCTTGAAAATGAAGGGACGTTTACTGTTTGTAACATTATCTTTGAGATAAATAAAAAAAAAGAGACGTCAGAATAATACAGACCAAGTTTGATAAGTTCAGTTAAGATTTCTGATTGATGATGTCAATTTTTTTGCATATTAAACATAAGCCACCATCAAACAGGGAGGAACTGAAAAGATCAGGCGCAAAACTCACCATCGGTATGGTGCTCAAACCCATGAAGAAGGTGCATTATGTTTCCTCATTTGCACTAGTTGTAAACACAGAAAATATAAATAATTTTTGCCACGACCAGGTGATAATTAGCATCCTCTAGTCACCACTCTTGTGGTACATAATGCAATGCGAGAGCCTAAACACATGCCCTCAAAAACGTGCTTGTTTGCTTCTTTTATGATATACGCCTCCCACAAGACTGTGATCTTATGTCTGTTTTCATATCAAAGTTAAGCCCCCGTCAAGCAAGGCTGAATTAAAAGATAAGGCCCAAAACTCGCCTATTGATAATGTGGGACTCGGACTCACTAAGATGATTCTTTGAGTCTAAAGCGGACACTCCAACCTCAAGACCACCTGCCGATTTGAAAAATTTAATTGTTGCAGGTAAATACATACCAAACAACATAATTGATATTAGATTTAGTAGATTGCATCACTTAATTTTTATCACCGGTCATTTTAACGTTTTAAATATATAAGTTATATATTAATAATTAAAAAATTTGAGTCCTTAGCTCAAAAACATGTTTCAAACATATATATCTTTTGAATTCAGAACTTGAGTTACAATAATTATCTTTTTCCATCAGAATACTGTTTTGAAGGAAATTATATAAATTAAAAGGCAGCAGCTGAATTCAACAAAAAATTTGAATGTTACATATTTGAAGGGTTAGCTCTCCGTCTATAATGGGTTACAATTTGAAAAACTAATGCTTTTTTTAAACTCGTTTTATTTTTTTTACTGCTTTGTCATTTTAATTATAGGACATTCAAGCATAAATCGTGACAAAGTACAAAGCAAAACTTATTCAAACCAGTTGTAAACCATGATATGGAACATTTACAATGCATTTAGAAATAAAATTCACTTTGTTGTTTGATATACCCCATACATACCATAGTGAACGCAGGCTTGTTTTACATATCAAGAAAAACCACGGCAACGTGGAAATGAGAAAATGATGCCTTAAACCCATCTGGCAACACCTCTATAAATGCCTCTGACAACACTAATAACATATAGGTAGCAAAAGGAGGTTATTAGCAATCCAACAATAACATTAAATTGATATCAAAGTTATTTTACAATAACATATCTCTCCAAAATTGAGCTTTAATCATGGCTTGCAAAAAAAAATGGAACCAAACATTAGAGACAAAAGCTTGGAACTGAATCGGGAAATAAAAATGTTTTAATCATTGATTGCTCTCGTCAAGGAGACTATTACCCCCCTCCTCCCAACATTTCCCCTTTTCCCCCATTCGCCGCCCCCCATTCCCCCCACTTTGCCCAAAAAATGCGCTCACCCGTCAAATCTATTGTCCCCCTAAAGCGTCACCTTTCTTATTTTGGTTTATATTATGAACAAAATTTTTTTTTGTACAAAGATTGACCTTGAAACTTGTAAGTGATAAAATGAAGTCCGCAAATTAGAGACATAACGAATACGCATGAAGCCATATTGTTTTATTTTGATATGGGATACTGGTGTGATGGTTTAGATTCTTCTTTTTTGGCAACATAACAGTTTTGTACAATATCTTTCTTTTATAAACTATCGTCTACGGATATTCAATCAACATGACCGCTGAAACAGATTTACTCGATTAGAAATAGGTAACTGCAAATGAAAGAAATTTATAGAACCTATGATACAAGTTTGAATATTGAAACACACATACAGATAAGAAGGAAGGTTGAAAAATTCCCTGTGTAGCAAATTCAAAAGCAAAATATTTCAACCGGGGCTCAATTGATTGACTTCAATTTAAGCAACACAATATTTTACATTTTTTAAACCCATCAACTACACAGTGATCTTAGGCCTTCTTTCTTGTCAAACTTAAGGCTGTGCGTGCCACGAGTGGAAAGGTGGGGCGGGGGGGGGGTGGCACAAGCGGCCAACGGAACAGAAGTGTGAGGCCTATAACTATTCTACTGACGATATAGACTTTGATCTTGAGCCCCCGTCGAGCAGAGCAGAGTATTATTACAAATTACACACCCTTCCCCCACCCTTGATTACAAAATTGAGCCGGTAGGTAGATCAAATCAAGGTAAATATGAAGTAGAAATAAGACTTATTACACACTATAAAATAATAATAATCTATGCCCTAGTTAAAAATCCAAGTATCACAGGGGTATGTAACAGTTCTTGGATATAAAACTATTCTAGAACTACACAGGAGTTTGGAAGTTCCTGGATATGATCTTCTCTACTATACTCTATTCTACACTAATATCAAGCTCTAGACAGAAAAAGTTCTAGCTGGGGACGACATAGCGCAGCACACTTCCTGGAATTAGCACAGATTTCTGTCATAGTGGGAGTGGTTGGCTTCTCGGCACTTTCTAGGCTCTTGTTCTGTTGTATTGCTAGGGTGCTTGCAGAGACCGGAGCAAGCGCCGTGAAAAGATTTTTCATTCTAGAAAAATTACTGTGGCTCCCGGAGATAGACAGCAAATATTTAGGCACTTTTCTAGATCAGAGTTACACCTTGATCTTGGCCAAAAGGCCAAGAAGGTATGACTAAGTGAACATGTTACTTGCTAACATGTTCACTACAGAGCTGAACAAAGAAACCGGTGTGTTGATTTAGGTTTAGATTTCCCATTTTGGCAATATTAACACTTGTTTCTTTGTATATGCTGTTGGTCACATTGCAGTATATTAAGTGGATATTCAATAGACTTGGTTGTTGATAAAAGATTTCAAGCGAGCATAAAAGGGAAACAAGTGTAAAACAGTAACTTGTAGATCCTATGATATAGATGAAAAATCAAAACACAAAAGAAGGAAGGTCAAAATGTTCTTTGCATTAAAAAGTCTATGGCAAAAACTTTCAACTAATGCTCAGTTTATTAATTTTAATTTTTGCTACGGAATATTTTATAACTACTAATTCAACCAGCCTTTAAATACAGCCTTTTTTAACAATTGGACCTTACATTTGGATCATCAAAAAATTTGATTTCACGGTAACTCAATTTGGACATTTACTTACGTTTGGAGAATAACCATCAATATATATTAAATTTCAGTTGAAAATCAGTACAATTTAGGTATGTTTAAGTATTCTTGAACTATTAATATTTATATAAAAACGCCATCAAAGTATAAGCCCACAGCAAGTTTTGTGAAATTATTTGTCAACTTTGACCTTGAACCTTGAAACTGGAGCAATCAGAAAAAAGATAGAATTCGTTTGAATAAAAAGCTGATGAAAAGATGCACAGTGTTCCGCGGTCGAGATAAGTGCGTAGACTATCAATAGTGCGGAAATTATTCAAAGTTAATTTCTTTATCCGTCTTATAGTATGATAATTTAATAAGCGTCATTGACACGAAATCATTATAGATTATCTCTCCGATAAAACGGAAATTTGAAATAAACACACGGAATTTCCCCACTGGCTGACTACCAGCAAAACAGAACAAAACAGAGATTTAAAACTTCGGTGGACTATGTCTGTGTACATCTATCACAAAACTACAGCTCTCATTCCAATTTGCGATGAGAAGCGAGATGAACAAGAAGGAAAGAAATTTCTTCAATAATCTTTTAACATGACAAGCTCATAAAGTAGTGTCTTCATCGAAGCACCTTCTTTATACTCGAGTTCCATTCAGAAAATAACATCTAATCCATTCACAAAGTAAATGTGTTCTTTGAAAAGTGTTTCTTTCCTTGAGTGTCTCTAAGAACCTTTACATCAAGTCACGAATGGGACTGATTACGTCAGATCAAACACTCACCACCAGTTGACTGAGCCAGTGGAAAGCTGTAGTAATTAGCCCCCATCGGTCATTTACAGAGTTGAATAATGTATTCAGATGATAAACTTGATCCCTTGGTGGCCAGGGCAAAACCAACTAGGTTTGGCCGCTGAGGTAGCAAAAACGAACTCCCGTCGGGCAATGCAGAGCTGAACAGATAACACTCAATCAGGTAAATCAGAGTAGAACAGACTGAACTTTTCCTCATTGAGAAATTTCATCAACATAGATTATGTAAGGCAAATATACTACTGACTGAGCTATTCGACGCCTTAAACATGGTAAATTTATTGTAACAATTTCATGTGTGATTTACTTGTATTCACATAGTGAGGAAAAGCACAAGAGAGAGACACGATTCTTCCAATAAACGTTTGAAAACAGTCCATAAATTAAATTTGAAAAAAAAAATTCACCTTTGCTTTGATATTTGACAGTTCCACAAACAGTCTGTTCTGTAAAAGTCCTGAGAGATCACACCTTAACTTTTGATAACATTCATAGAACCCCCGAAGTACGGTTTATAAATACCAGACCAGGCCTGACAGAGGGATTAATGATTGACATGATTGTTCGGAAGAAATCCAATAAATTACTAGCAAAGAGCGTGCCAACTCAAAACTCAGACAAAAATATGGACTGTCAAATTGCTCTCGCATTAATTTTCAGACCTTGATATTAATCCTCCTACTGGCCAAGAAATGAAACCAAAAAAAACCCCGCAAAGGAAAGGAACCCTGGAAAAACTATGTAATTAAGATATTGATCAGAAAAAAGAACTGACAAATCATTCTACTTGCGGACATACCAGCAACATTGTGTTGAAACCAAAACTTGAAATAATATGAGAGATGACAAAACTGGGCTGACTAGCTTCACCCAAACTCCTTAGAACTTGCAGGATAAAGGTGGTGAAATCTGATTTAACAAAAAATTATAATAGTGACTTAATGTCTTCTCTTCCTTCCTAGCCCTCCCCTTTCTCTTTCTCTCTCATTGCACCTCCCCCACCTTTTTCCCCCCATTTTTGCCCCACCCATTCATGCATCCAGCCTTAAACTAAATACTATTTTTAAAAAAATGGAAACGTGTATTTAACTCATAATTTAAGTAAACAGATTTTCATGGGCGCATCTTTCCAGGTTCACTATTGTATCAGCACAGGTTGATATGCAGGTTAGTAATGTGCAGGCCACTAACGTGCTGTTAGTATGCGAAAAAAGATTTAAAAATAAAAAGAGCAATGCCAAATACGATAGTAAAACTTTAACAGATGCGCCTTATTGATCAAGGATCAATTTTTTCTTTTTATTTTCTGTGCCTTAAAAGGCATGAATGTGTCGAAAAAATAACTAGGTCTATAAAGTCAATAACTGTTTCTGATATTAGTTGAAAAGGTATCAAAATTTAGCCTTTGACTTAAAAGTTTTAGGTGAAGGTTCCACCGCACCACTCTCTTTCTCTCCCCCCCCTCCCACAGACAGAAACACAAAAAAAACCATTAAGCATTAATAAGTAATAAGTATCCCAAACAGAGTCCTTTTACCAAAACTATTTTATGGAGAAAAAGTTAACTTGCAAAAATGGTGTCCTCAAGAGACAAGTGATGAACTGATATTTGAACAATTCAACATACAAAATACCTTGCCAAATTAAATAATTATTCTATCCATTGTAAATTAGGCTGGAAAAAGAAACGCTAAGGAACTGTACCCAGGACATGTTGGTGTCGAGGTCAGTCGCCATATACTGATGTACAGCTGAGAGAGAAAAAAGCAATATGAAGAAACCTTGTTTGAAAAAATACAAAAAATAAAAAGCCTCCGGTGATTCAGATTTCACTTGCCAAAGCACAAGCACACGTCCAAGGAGAAAGGAGATAATTGAATTTAAAAATATTAAAAAGTATATATCTATATGACACAAAAAACCGTTGTGCGGTGCCTCAAATAAAAGATTGAGTCTATAAATTTTGAACATACTCTTTAATTTCAGTTTCTCCATGAAAACTGCATATTGTTATCTCTCCATTGATAACGAACTGTACATAATCAGAGAAAACAACTTATAAGTGTTGTTAAATATAAAAAATATAGCCGCATCAGAGCAAATCATACCAATGAAGACATTTCATATAGCTATCTTCATGTATTGCATCCATTAAAAGAGCCCTAAACAACAGAGATTACTGTAGAAACGGATTACAATTGAGCAATATGTTCACTATGTACAATATTTTTTCTTTGTCCTAAACAACCATCTCGAAATTTTTCATTTATATGCTGTGTACAAAATGAAAATGACGACAGACCATCATCTAACATCAGATTCTTCTGAACATTTGATCTCTTCAGGTTTGTGGGTGTAGGGAACGCCCCGGACATTAGTTTTAATTCTTTTTAATTGGATTTTTTTTTAATTTAGTTTTTTCCCCACAGAAAATATGCTTAAATCTAGGTAAGTGACCGTCAATAGAGATGATACAAGCAACCTTTATTTTTCCTTTAAGCCTTTTGGCGATAGTTACTGCAAAAGCACTTATTTTTTCAATTAAAAAATGTCTCGAACCCAATGTGTTCTCTCTCAGGGAGTTGTGTAGAATTTAAATTTAAAAAATTATTCCCATATAGCATCTAAATGTGCTATGAGGTAGGTTAATGGGTGAATTTGAAATTTTGGAAAAAAGCTGAGTTTTTTTAGTCACCCTGACAGGCTGATTACTGATGAAAAAAAGAGACAAAACTTATTGCCTAAATAGATCTCACGACTTCAAGATGCAAGTAAAAAGCAAAGCTACGTGAAGCAATTACAGGAGTTTTATGTTAAGCAACACTTTAGTCCATAGCCTTCCCCACCTCTCCCGCCCTTTCCCATACACACTTTTCCAAAGAGGATAAAAATGGCAACTAATGAATGGGAAAAATTGGCTTAACCACTATTAAGACCATCACATACTTAAGTACGCACCTGTCCATTCCTTTTAGTAAAAAAAAAACCATTAGGTTTTTCAAGCCCATATCTAACTCAAGAGAGTAGAGCTTTGAGCAATTGTCCCACGATTTCAGACTTTTGACTTAATATTTGAAATGGCTAGGCTAAGTTCCGTTTAGATTATACACGAGTTTGAGCTGTCATGGGCTCACAAAAATAAAGATGGTAGTTTACCCTTCTTCAGGCAAAGTTGAATGGTTTAGTCTCCGTGAGACATGGAGGGCTCAGAGATAGCAATATTAAGCTTCTGTCAAGCAGTTAAGATTTGAACACATTAGCCTCCCCTGAATGGTAAACTAGATCCTTCATTGTCCACTGCAAAGCCAATGAAATGACAAGAATGAACCGTCATCGGGCAATACAAAGCTAAATAGATAAGCCTTCCCTTTCATGGTTAAATGGAGCCCCCCCCCCCCCCCCCCCTCCCCATGGGCAGTGCAAAACTGAATACATTAGCCCTCAAGGGGAAGGTTTTTTGCATCACAAAGTTAATGGCAAAGCATTTCAACCTATGCCTAATTTAATAATTTTAATTTTTCCTACAGAATATTTTGTAACTCTGTTAGGTTCTCTCAGCCATTAAAAATAAGCTGTTTCCATCGATTGGGCCTTACATTTTGATTTTCAAATAATTTGATTTCATGGAAACTCAATTAGGCAAACACTGGCGTTTGGAGAATAATCATGAATATACATTAAATTTCAGTTGAAAATCAGAGCAATTTTGGTATGTTTAAGTATTCTTGTACTATTGATATTTATATAAAAACGCAGTGAGTTTTGTGAACTTTTTAGAGAACTTTGACCATGCAAGTGGATTAATCAGAATAAAGTAAGACAAAAAGCTGATGAAAAGATACAAAGTGTCTGACCGTCGAGATAAGTGTGTAGACTATAGCGCAGAAATTATTCAATGTTTATTTCTTTATCCGTCTTACAGTAAGATAATTTAATAAAACCTCTTTGACACGAAATTATTATAGACTATCTCTTCAATAAAACTGAAATTCAGATTAAACACGCACAATTTCCCTACTGGCTGACTACCCGCAAAACAGAACAAAACAAAGATTTAAAACTTTGGTGGATTATGTCATGTGTACATCTATCACAAAACTACAGCTCTCATTCCAATTTGTGATGAGAAGCGAAATGAACAAGAAAGAAAGAAATTTCTTCAATAATCTTTTAACATGGCAAGTTCATAAATTAATATCTTTATCAAACCACCTTCAGTATACTCGAGTTCCATCCAGAAAGTTACGTCTAATCCAGTAACAAGTAAATGCGTTCTTCGATATGTTACGGTTCTCGAATGTCCTGATGAATCTTACCCAGAGACAGCTACTTTCCATCAAGTCATGAATGGGGCTAATTAGTTGAGATCAAATGCTTACCACCAGATAATCCTGCCAGTAAAAAGCTGTATTGATCAGCCATTGTTGGTCATTTACAGAGCTGAACACAAACTTTCTATTGAGATGGTATAACTTGATCCATTGTTGGCCATTGCAAAACCAGTCAGGTAGCAAAAACGAACTTCTATCAAGCAATGCAGAGCTAAACAGATAAGCCTTCCCCTAAATGGCAAAGTTGATCCACCTTCGGGCAGTGCAGAGCTAAACAGATAATCCTCCATCAAGCAAATTAGAATTGAAAAGACTGGTCTCTCCATCACTAAGAAATTCTATCGTCATAGGTTATGTAAAGCAAATGTATTACATACTGACCAATTTGACCCGTTAAACACGGTAAATGTATCATAACATTAATTTCAAGTATGATTTAGTTGTATTCACATAGTGAGGAAAAGCAAATGAGAGAGAAACGGTTAAACGTAAGGATTGTTCAAATCAACCTTTGAAAAGTCCGAAAATCAAATTTGAAAAAAAAAAATTCCACATTCACCTTGATATTCGACAGTCCTGCAAAACTGTTGTTAACGTCTAGAAAGATCTCACCTTAACCATGGATGACATTCAAAGAACCCCCTAAGTTATTACAATTTATAAATATAGGAACCAGACCTGATGGATGTAACAAAGATTGACAGGATTGTGGGGAAGAGAGCCGCTAAATTTAAATCGCAAAGAGCGTGGCAACTAATAACTTAAGACAAAAATCTGGACTAGCAAATTTCTCTCGACTTTATTTTCAGACCTCAATTTTTCTACTGCTGTTCAAAAGTGATAAATTACAAAAAAAAAAAATAAAACAAAAACCGCAAAGAAAAGGAACTCTGGGAAAACTACGCATTTAAAATATTATTCAGAAAAAAAGAAAGTGTAAACTGACAAATCAATCTACTTGTGGACAGATCAGCACCGCCGTGGAGACACCAAACCTTGAAATAATACGAGAACTAATGAAACTAGACTGACTAGCTCTACCCAATCCACTTAGGACTTGGAGGATTAAAAGCTGGTGAAACTGAATTTTTTTTTTTTTTTAAATTATAAAAGTGACTTGATGCCTTCTCCCTCTTCCTAGGCCTCCTCTCCTCTTTCTCTCTCACCATTCCTCTTGCTGTTTTTGCCCTACCCATTCAAGAATTTGGCCTTCAACTAATTCACTACTTTAAAAAAAAATTAAAACCTATATTTATTATAAGTCATAAATGAAGTAAACAGGTTCAAATGGGCGCATCTTTCCAAGTTAACTATTGTATCAGCACAAGTTGACATACAGGTTAGTAACGTGCAAGTGAGTAACGTGCTGTTAGCATGCTGAAAAAAAAATACAAAAAAAAAAAAAATATATATATATATATATAAAAACAATGGTGAAACTTATAAAAGACGGGCCCAATTGGTCGATGATCAATTTTTTTTCTGTGCCTTAAAAGGCAGGAATAGCTAGGTCTATAAAGATAATTACTTCAAATATTAGAAGGTATCAAAATTTAGCCTTTGACATAAAATTTTAGGTGAAGACTCAGTCCTTCCCCCCTTCACCCACATACACATAAAACAAAAAAAACCATTAAGCATTAATGGGAAAATCATAATTTCCTACAAACCATCCTTTTTCAAACACTATTTTATGGAGAAAAAGTTTTTAACTCACACACATGGTGTCCTCAAGGGACAAGTGATCCACTGAAATTGGAATAATTCAACTTGTTCAATCCAAAAACAAAAAATTAATATTCTACCCATTGTAAATTAGACTGAAAATAGAAAAACTAAGGAACATAACTGTACCCAGGACATGTTGAATGAAGGTCGGTCGTCGTAAACTGATATACAGCTGAATGAAAAAAATTGATATGAAAAAACCTCATTTGACAGAATACAAAAAATAAAAAGCATCCTTCTAAGCAGACTTCACTTGTCAAAGCACACATCCAAGGAGAATCCAGATAATTGAATTTAAAATATAAAAATATATGTGTGTGTATATATTTATATATATATGACACAAAAAAAAAATGTGTGGTGCCTTAACCCTAAGATTCAGTTTGTAAATCTCTGACGCACTCTCATATTCAGCTTCTCCACAAAACTATATATAGTTATCTCTCCATTGATAAAGAACTGTACATAATTGGGGAAGAAACAACCAACAAGTGCTGTTGAATATAAAAAAAATATAGCCACACCAGAGCAAATCATACCAATAAAGACATTTCATATAGCTATCTTCATGCAATGCACCCATTTAAAGAGTTGACAGTAAAAACGGATTATGATTGAGCAATATGTTCACAATGTATAATACTTTTTCTTTGTCCCAAACAACCATCTCGAAACTGTTGATATATACGCTGTGTACAAAATGAAAACGAGAAATGACACTTTGCATTCGGAGATAAAGACAGAGATAGAAACAGAGAAAAGAGGGTCATAGGTGCGACAATTTATAAGAGGGCAAGACAAACTTTAATTAACGAACTGGAGCTAAACAGCCGAAAATCAAAGAGCAGTCTGGAGATTGAAAATTGGCAATACAGACTGTAAAGTGTATCTCCGCCCTTAGAGACAGTTCTTTTTTAGGTAAAAGATGATAACTCACAAGTGGGCTACTTGAAGTCCAATAGGGTAGAAAAATAACTAATTCCTTTGGATGTAACAGCACAAATATAAGTCCATACAAAAATTGAAGAAGGTGACCTTGGGCCTTATATGCATATTAGTCTTGAGGCCTCGGTGGGCATGGAGGAACTGAAATGGGGCGGCAAAGAACTCACCCAGCGATGGTAAAAAGGGGGCGGGGGGCATTAAGGGTATCATATCGAATGATTTAACCCCAAAACACAGGTGCTCTTCTTTAGTTAAGAAGGTTCGTCATTTTCTGATTTACTTTGATAATGAAGAGCAAGATCAATATCACAGCTTTCCTGATACCTTAAAGTATTTCGTTTAGTCAAGAACTATTTAAATTTCAGTCAGTCGCGTCAAATACAAATCCTGATAAAGGTGAGGACTTCACATAATCATCATGATAAAAATTGTGGTGTGTAATGCGTAGATAATAAATGTCTTAGAGGGGATGAATCATTCTCCTCAGTTTTAAAGTCTTCATCTCCGCAAAATTTTTTCAGAGATAATGTGTAGAAAAACGTATGTGGTATTTAGAAGCATGAAAAAGAATGAACAGATATTTTCTTACGTTGGCACGTGTAAAATAGCAGGTCTTAGGTTTAGCCCTCCCACACCACACATTTTCGTGAGGCAGTGAAGATTATCACACTGATGGTTTTAATAAAGTACACCAGAACATCATCTAACCTCAGATGTTTCTTTCATGTTTGAACATTTAATCTCTTCAGGAGATATAACGGACGCCCCAATATTATTCTTATACAGTGGACTCATGCACTTTTTCCCCACAGGGGATATGCTTCAGTTTAGGTATGTGTCCATCAATAGAGATGATACAAAACCATTTCTCCTTTGAGCTTATTGGCGGCTGTTTTTGTTTTTTTTTCAAGGAAAAATTGTCTCGAGTCCGTTGTGTTCTTTCCCAAGAAGTAACATAGAATGTAAAAGAAATTATTCCGATTTAGTATCTTAATTTGCCTTGAGGTAGGTTAACAGGTGAATTAAAATCTTGAAAAAATATGAATTTTTGAGTCACCCTGATAGGCTGAATACTATTCAAATAAAGAGACAAAACTCGGGTGCCTTACTCGATCGGATAACTTAAAACATTTTTTTGCAGGGTCTTTATATGTGCAAATAAAAAGCAAATGTTCTGTGTTGAACAATTTTTTCATCCGTAGCCCTCCCCACCTCTCCTGCCCTCTCCAATACTCACTTTCCCACGGAGGATAAAATGTTAACTTAATGGGACAAAATTATCTTTATCGCCTTCAAGACTATCACATACTTTAGTATGCATCTGACTTTTCCTTGCCAGTAAATAATACAAATTTTTCAAACGCAGCACTAAATCATGATAGCAGAGCTGCCAGCAATTCTTCAACATTCCAAGCGTTTAGCTCAATATGAACTGAGGTTATTCAAAGTTCCCTGGAGATTTCACAAGAGATTGAAGTTTTGCGGGCTCACAAAAAGACGGTTTAACCTTTTTCACGAAAAGCTCAACGTATTGAAGGCTAAATTGAGCCCCCGTCAGGCAGTTTAGAGCTCAATTGATTAGCCTGACGAACATTACAGAGCTGAGCTTTTTTAGATAATAAACTTGATCTTTTGTTGTCCACTGAAAAGTTAATGAGCTGGCAAAAAAAAACAACCTTATCGGGCAATATAGAGCTAAATAGATAAGCCTTTTTATGGTTCAATTTAGCCCCATTGAGCAATGCAAAGCTGAATAGATTAGCTTTCCCCATGAAAGCTAAACTGAGCCCCCATCGGGCAGTGCTGAGCTGAATAGATTAGCTTCTGTTAAGGGTGACAAATTTCCCTCCCCCCACCTGGCACGCTTTACAAGTGCTAAAAAATACGTTTGTCCAGGATTGTAAACAAGACACTGGATTAATAGCTAATAGATAAGTCATCGTCAAGCATTTCAAAACTAAACAGGTTAGTTTTCCTTTGGGATGGCAAACTTGATCCTCCGTCAGGCAGTATGAAGCAAAAGGGATAAGCCTCCATCGGAGAAGTTAAACCTTGACAGACATCTGTTTATCATTTATCATGTACAAATTCCATGAACGTAAATTTAACTTAAAATGATCTACGTGTCCTGTCCACTCGGAAAGATCCATCCCAACTGAGAAGTCATTCCATTTTGCAGCTCCATAGGATATGGAGATCATTCAGTGGAAAATTGGTAATATCTGCCTGACAGCACCTGAGGAAAAAGATATTTACAATACTCACTAAACAATCGATTTATTGATTAATTGACTTATTGCTTTATAATTGCTGCTTTGTAATGCAGAATTTTCTACAATCACAATTAGTTTTTTGCTTCTTTGAGTGTTGCATCAACGCAAGGGTCATTTTTCCATAAAGCAATGGAATGATTGGTGGTCGCAAAATTATCAGAGGCTTTCAGATTCAAACCCACTAGGTTAATTGATACAAAATTTAGAATAAGTGTGTAAACCAATTTACTGCCTGTACTTAACAGTATCCATCACCAATCCTTGCCTACATGCAACTAATTGTCTTTAGGTTCAGAAAGTTCTTGATCCATTTCTGAATGAATCAGAGGAAAGAATCTGATATTCCACATTTAAATTATTATATAAATGAAATATCATATTCATATTCTAAAATAAATTAAGAATTTTTATTGGAAATGGATTTAATTTCAAATAAAGATAGTTGTACATATGCCGCACTATCAATTGTTTAGTAAAATAATTTAGGAAAACAAGAATACAATTACTGTTTCAGTTTTCATAGATCTGATTATACTTGTTTGCTTTATTGGTATGATGATGGAACCATAAATACCTGGAAAAGCAAAGATATTCTAAGGTTACTTTTAATTTTTAGACATGATAAAGAAAAAAAAAAACAAGAATACTATTACTGTTACAGTTTTCATACATCAGATCATACTTGTCTACTTTATTCGAATGATATGAAATCATCATAACCTGGAAAAGCAAAGATATTCTTAGGTTGCTTTTTTTTTTTTTTTTTTGGGTGGGGGAGGGGGGGGGGGAGACAAGGTAGAGGAAACGAATAGGTAGAGCATGCTTTTACCCTTTGCTGATTCTTTTAAGCTGCGACGTTCAATTCTTATTACACGGCTGTTCACTCTCTTGATTTAGTGTGGATCTATCCATAGTTGGATCTACATGATTATATGCCTGGCAGAGACAGAATATGAGCAGAAGCTAGAGCTCTCATTAAGCTAAGTGCTTTAGATCTAGCAATTTAACCCACTCAGTTAAAACATATACTTTCAAAGCTTTCCTAATGCAGTGTGAAATTGAGCCTGAAGAGTATGGGTTCAAACTAGACATGTTGTCAGGGCGAGAGTTTGAGCCATATCATTACTCTCAATTCGCAGACATAACGGGTGGAACTTAGCTTGATCACACAGGCGTTGATTCTGAGAAGCAGTCATAAAGAGGCATATAAAGCTGAAAGAAAAAAAAAAGAAAGAGAGAGAGAGAGAGAGAGAGAGAGAGAGAGAGAGAGAGAGAGAGAGAGAGAGAGAGAGAGAGAGAGAGAGAGAGAGAGAGAGAGAGAGAGAGAGAGAGATGATGAGAGACAAGGCGTCTCAAAATCGGCTCTCGGCGATACTTTAGTTTAGGCCTGCTTGCCTGCATAAGGACCGTCTTCAGTGAATCAATCACTGTCAGATACGCTCTGCTGACGTTGCTAGGCAGGGCAAACCAGTGCGCCCGATATTTTGCGCACTACACTTTGATGCGTAATAAAGTTTGTCTTTGTTTAACCTATTTAAGCGTATTGATTTACTCGAGGTAGGTGCCTTTTTGCATGTTAATTACTTCCGTCTTTTGCGCATGCGTATTACTTTCTTTTTAATAACTCTTTGCGCATGTGCAACATCTTACAATTACCCATGCGCATGCGCAATTAAAGGCGCGTCTTTTGTTCATCGCGTCTTTTGTCTCATTTCATTGTCATTACTCATTGGCTCAACAGCTGAAGTGTTTTGATCGTGATCGTGATTTTCTTCATGGCTGCTTGTGATAAGTGTTCTTTTGATTATTTTCAAGTTATTGCTGAATTTTATAATAACGACGCTAAGTCATTAGCATTTTTTCGATCTCATAGTGTTTAACCATTGGAAATGATTTGTCCACATATAGCAGAGACGGAGTAAAGGTAAGAGCTGTATTTATTACTCTTTTTTTCCTTTTTTACTGTGTGCTGTTTCTTGTATTTTCGGTTCATCTTGACCTGGATTTGATCGTATTATCAAGTGAAACAATTTTTAGTACTTATACTTTTTCATTGGGGGGGGGGGGGTCTCCCCCCAAAAAAATTTTTTTTATTTATCTTGTTAAAATTCCATAAAATTGCGCCTTTATAGTTTTACGTAATCGGGACTACTTTCACTTATAATGCGATCATGGTCAAGGTCGACCGGAAAGACAAGAAACAGTACTCTTGTGAGTGTGGGTGTAGAAGTAAAAATTTACCTATTTTTCTAGCATTTAAATAAATATCTGCTATTTATTATCAAAAGCTAGGTGCTGGGTTTGATCTAGAAGACTAGATATCTAGGTTTAGATCTTGATCTAAACCAAATAAAAATTAATGGTTTAAAATAACTTGGCCTGAAAAACCAAAATCGTATCTGAAAGGCATTGTGAAGGAAATAATGATTTTTTTGGCTTGAAGGCAAAAAAAAAAAAAAAAAAATTCATCCAAACACATTACGTTTATGAATAGAGCCTAAGTAAACTTTGTTATATTTAAAATATGATATGATATTTTGCTTTCCAAAGCCAGCCTTTTCATCTAATAACCCACTTTAAAAAAAAAGAGATTAGAAAACTTTTTTTTAATGATTTTGTTATTTCAGAGGATGAGGTATATCTGCTGATGAGGGACTGTTTGCTGCGAGCTAACGGTAGAGGCAGGCCAAAAACCTTACCATCTCCCATCGTAGTCAACCACAGACTACTTCTGCAGCTGTATTACATTAAGGAAGAGAAACGAGAACACACATTTTCAGATGTAAGTTGATTTTTTTTTTCAATTCATGTCTAGATTTTCAAATCAAGATTGTTTTTTAATGGAAACATTTGGCTTATCATGCAATTCAAGAATACATATTTATATGCAGCTTTTTCAATTTCTTTAGTTGTTTCTCAAGGAATCTTATCAGGAGACGAGCCCTAGACTAAAGTCTGACAAATTTTACGTGCTGCCATACAGAGACGATGTGGGGAACTATCATTATCGGTCTCAATCTGTCACATTATACTGACACCAGCCCAACCAGTACAAAACAGGTGGCTCCAGCAGGTCTCGATCCACTGAATTTTTCAGCTGAAGGTGGATGCGTAAATATTGAGAAAGCTAATGTGATCAAACTCAAAAATATTATTTACATTTCATTTCAGCTTCAACAATGGCTTTGCAGACTGGTGCCCAACTTAGCCACAGTATCAAAGAGCCGCATCACTCATCATGTGTCGTCAGTTGTCAAATCCTGTCTGCAGCTTAGTGAACAAGAAGTTGTGGCCTTCCTTGACAAAGAATTTGATTTTCATGGCCTTCCTGATGCTTTGTCTTCGTGTGGATTAAATCGTTTACATCTGCTAGATTTGGAAGCTTATAGCCCTACATGTTCACAAAACCCACCAATGTTAACAAATGCTGTCGTAAGGGCTCTTGAACATTTTCAGGTCCAAGAAAATTTACCAATGAGCTTTGTTGTGAATTGGATGAAACGGTTAGATCCCACTTTGGTCCCCATGTCTGAAAGCAAACTGCTCAGTAAAGTTTTGTCTCTATGTAAGAAGCTAAGATCCTTGGTCAAAAACAAAAAGACAGAAGACTTAAGACATTTATTACTTCAATCCTTTGGTGTCCTAACCTAGAATCTCTTTCCCCAATGCCGCCTACTGATAATGATAACTCCAGCTTAGGAAATGAGTGTAAAAAACTAAAAAAGACAAATGAGGTCCTATTATCCAAAAATAGTGAGAAAGACTTGCAGATATCTATTTTGAAAGAAGAGCGCAATGATCTGAAATATGAAAATGAGAAACTACATGACATCCAAAATCTTCTGGATCTGAACCTGGAACAAAACAGAGCCCTCACCAGACAACTGAAGGAAAAAGAAATTGAACTTGACAAAGGGAAAAAATCAAGAACCTATAAGTTGAATGTAACCCTGAAAAAAAAAATTAAAGAGGCTTTGGACAAAATTGATGTACTCAATGCTGAGAATGAGGAATTGAAAACTAAGGTACTGAAAGTTATGAGTAAGCTAAAGGGTGCACAGACGACCAAAAGTAACCTAAAAAAAAAACTGGAAGGGGAAAAAGAGAAAAACAAGGTGCTGGTGGAAGAATTTCAATCTTTTGATGATGATGCGGACACTTGTTTGAAAGAAGAAAAAAGTAACAGATTTAGACATAATGTAAGGTTGGCGTCTATGGATCTTCAGGGAATTCGAAAAGCAGAAGTTGCCGCCTCCAAATGTTGCCAAGTTGTGCAGATGGTGAGCAAGCACTTCTTTGGGCGTGATTACTCCTTAGAAGAGCTCCCCAGTTCTTCTTCTGCCTTAAATTTTGCAGATGAAGCGCATTATATTGCTATGCACCAGGTTGTTGACCAGATACAAAAATCTAATCATTATACTTATGCTTCAGATGGAACGAGCCGACAGAAAAGGCAATACCTAGAGCGCCACATTGTTCTGTCCGACAAAACCCAGTTAAGTATTGGATTTTCTGAAATTGCCACAGACGATGGCAAGACATTCCTTGAACAGACACTTGAAATGTTAAACGAATTATCAGAGATCTACTGCAATGGTGATGATTCCAAAGACAGGGAAGAAGTTTTTCAGGAGCTAATCAGTAAGATGAGGTACTTGATGTCAGATAGAGCAGCCGTTAACAAGCTTTTTAACAAAAAGCTGTCAGAATTCAGGGAAGACTACCTTGGGGATGAGACACCAGCAATGCAATTTCTTTACTGCAATGCGCATTTCCTTTTAGGCGTGGCACAAGCAACAGAGGAATGTGTCAAAATGAGGGAGCATTAAGCAATCAGCTTGGCAGAGACAAGGACAAAAAGTTTAGTGCATTTTGTTCCTCAACGGAGCCTGCAGCCTGTCGTTTGATAAGACTTGCCGCTGAGTGTCTTGGTCCAAGATGTGATGAGAAAAGTGGAGCCAGACAGGAATGGTTGAGGTATTGTGAGCTTCACAACATTGTGCCCAAGTTTGTTTCTCACCGTGCAAACAGATTTAACAACCTGTTTGAAAATGCCTCAGCAACAATTATACATGAAAAAGATATTGTTGATTTTCTTATCAACTTCTGCAGCCATTCAAACATGAAACTGCAAAGCATTGTTGCTGATGCCTCTGACAAGCAACTGATGTCTATTGTTGGAGCCATAGCTTTGTTTAATGTGATAGTGACAGGACCCTATTGGAAACTGATGAATAGTTACGTCCCCTATGGAGCCTTTCCTTCATATGCAAAACAGTTAGACTCTATTTTGGAATCACTTTCAGTGCATGGCCTTAGTAAAGTGGAATGTGCAGTCCCTGTCTTTGAGGACTTCTTGGTAGATGAGGCTGTCAAAAATTCACTTGCGACAAGTACCTGCATTGATGATGTCCTGATGTCGACGCTGAAGAAAATTGCAAAGAAACGCCAAGATGTGCTAAAGCGTCAACTTTGTGACTTTTTAGAGGGAGGTATATTTGGGTCCCATATTGATCAAGAAACACAATATATCCTCAACACCTGCCCCTTAACGAACCTGTCTGGAGAACGTCTTTTTGGGGACATGGACTACAACCAGTTGAGACGTCGTCATGGTTCCACCCACCATCGGTCAACAGTGATCATGTGGAAGCATAACAATACAGCCAAATGGCTTTTGAATAAATCAAATGGAGAGAGGTCGAAAATCATGGATTCAACAATAAAACATGGGAAAGAATTAAGACAGAAACATTTAGAGTCTGTGAAAAAAGTCAATGAAGAAATCAAGGCTAAGCTTCTGGACACAGAGAAAAAAATGAAAGAAAGAGAGATCTAAGAAGCTGGAATGAAGTCTGCCATTCTTGAAGGTATTATAGCAGATGGGGGTGTGTGTAAAACAAAAGAGGACTTGAAGGAACTTTTCAACAGCAGCACTACAGATGCTCTCAAAACTCAGATCAAATATCGTAAAGTGTTTATGAATCAAAAACATTTGAGACTGACTGGTTCTAAACAAGTTCTTTATACTAGCCTTTTAGCACAAATTGACTTAGATAGTGGCAATAGACCCATGACTGATTCAGATTAAATTTTATATATTTAAACAATAAACATTCCAATATTCATAACATTGCTTCAAAACATTTTTATGAGGTGCAAAATTTTATCTACAGTTTAATGATCATGTCTGTGTGCCATAAATAAGTTTAAAAATCCTAAATATGAAATTAACTTCATTAAATTGTGATTTTATATAAAAATTGATTTCATTTTTTAAATCAGCACACCAATTTACAGTAAAGTTCTAAGTTTCAAGCATCTATCTTGTAAATTGAATATTTTATTTAAAAATTTTAATATTTACCACTTTTACTGCCGACGGGGCATTTTAAGCTTTAAGGCTATGTTTGCTTTGAAATATCTCTTGATTTTGAACCCCAAACTCTCTAAAAAAAAATTAGAGTGTCTCTCCATGTCCTTTGTACTTGAATGAAAAAGTTTAAAGGCTATTGCGTCATTACTCTTCTCTATCTGACGTCTTAAAATCTGACTTTTTTTTAGCTATTTTGCGTATATATTATTAGACTATTTTCTAACAACTTTAGGCTGTTGTATATATTTCAAATGTAATGCTATGGCTTTGAAACTTATTTTTCCTGCTCAAATTTAACTTGACTCTCTGTTTATAATAATTATGAGCGTGTAGAACTATTATATTTTCTGTTATTCCACAATAAAAGTGCTCTTTCATGCTTAATTTTCCTATGCATACGATTCTACGTTGACATTCAATCTTTGAAATGCTATAACTTTTTTGTTTTTTATCCGATTTTGTTCAAATGAAGTGTTTTGTTCATGGTTTGTCTTGTACTATGTGGTCAAATAAAATAGGTATAAACATCAAAAAAAGGCTTTAAAATTTTTGCTTGTGGTACCTAATATTAGGTATTATTATTGCACTTATCGGCCCAACTCACTTTAAGCTATAAAATTGTATTCTTCTGAATGAATTTGATATGCTCAACACGAATATGAAGGTTTTATTCGTCGCAAATGAATACTTTTCAAGATATAAGCATATATTATTGTCCTAAAATCCCATTAAAGTTTTAAACTACAAGTACAAGTTTCGAGTTCGTCGAGAAACATTCAGTTCTGAGGCCTAACGTTAGTTGGGCCGATATCTGTAAATTTACCGAATATTATTATCTAGTCTAGATATCTAGATCCAGAATCTACACATGTGTCATGGATTAAGACAAGAACTCAACATGTGCTTGGAAGAATACATTATCATGTTTGCAAGAAAATCGTTTTGAAATGGGAAAAAACGTGCATGAAATCGTCCTTCTAGGCTACAAATTACCTTTTGAGAATGGCTCATATTTGTACTGGTTGATGTAAATAAGACCTGCCAGTATATTCCATCAAGGTGACGTCAGGTCACCAGGGTGGGATGAGGGACGTCAAGTACATGAAGGAACAGTTACAGGATAGAAAGAAAACAAAGAGTGAGAAGAAATAAAAACAAAGTGGGAAGGACGACAGAAAGAGGCAAATTATGTGTATTACATTTAATGGAGCGTAATTTGAAATCCATAGTCTTTGTCCAATGACCTGATGGTCCTCAGAGCGCAAAAGTAATCTATTAGTTCAATGAAGAAAGGGAGCCCCAGTTGGGATTTGGACCTCCTGCTCACCACGTCAAAAGCACTATCTGGCACTTTCTTCCTCTCCCCAGAGCTTAGTTTACTTATACCAGTCCACGTTTTGCACAGCGCACCAAACTGTGTCTAACACTCAGTGTTCGTAGCAGTACAACACGCTGTATTTATCATCGACTGAGATATATAGCATCTATCGCCTTACCCTGGTTTTTACTTTAAAAAAGCTGTCTTTTTTTTTCTTTCAAACAAAAAAAAAAAAAAAAAAAAAAAAACAGTTATTTTTTGGTCCATTTCAGATTGGACTCAAGAAGAACAAAAGACTCTACTTGATGAAGATTTTATAATGGTTGGCAATAAATTGACTTTCTCCACTGCAAAGTCAAAGGTTCAGTGGCAAAAAATAAATCTGAAAGGGAGAAAACGTAAGTAATATTGGATTCACATAATTAATAAAGAAGTATACTATTCATGACTGAAATCATAAATGAAAAAAAAAACCAAACTTTAAAAGCATTTTTTTTTAGATCTTACAAGCAAAGATAAATATTCTACATTTATAATTCTGCTTGTCAGAGGAGATGCATATTTATGCTACTGATTTTTTTTAAAAAAAGCATACAAAACATAATTTACAAAAAGCTACCAAAAACAAAAGCTGTTCATATCTGCTCTATTACTTGTAGAATTTTTTTTTATTTAGTGACAGATAAAATCAGTGTATGAGTTTATGAACACTTTATTTTCTGTTTTAAATTTGAGCTTGTTGGCTATGTGATTAATGCAATTTGAGGGAAGTACAGTGCACTCTTAATATATTGACATTGAAGATTCCAGATAATTTTTGTTGATATGAAAGAAAGTCGATATAAAAGAAACATAATATAATAATATTATTATATATTTATAATTATGTTACATATACGGGTTAAAGCCGTATTAAGATTTTCCTCAATGGAGAGGCAGCCACATATTTCTAAAATCAGATTAAGAATGTTACTGTTAGTGACAGTTACTTGCTCTGATTAAACAAAAATCCACCAGGACAGAAACACTGAATTATCATTTAATTTTTTTTCTCATGATTTTTAGGCCATTAAAAGAGCTGTTTTGGGGTATAGTTTTATTGTTTACTTCGGCAGTGAATCATTTTCACACCGTTTTGAAAATTTCAAGTATTTTTTTTTTTGCTTTTGATTTCTAGAGCTGATTTTCTCCACATTGTGCTCAATAATTGTTAAGAAGAGATGAAATTTTTGTGTAGATCCAGTTTGATAAAACTAGATCTTATCACAGATTACTTTTGATGCAAGTAACTTCTATCACTGGTAATGAGGGGATAGAACAATCCTTTTCACTTCAAAGTCGGTCAATGAAAAGTAGGTGGGATAACTTAAGAATTTATAGGGTGGTGGTGTCGATATGGAAGGACTTATTTACTAACAAATAAAAAGAGAACAAGTACAGGCTTTGTAAAGCATGTCAATTGGACGGAAATGTCGAAAAAGGGGATGTCGATATAAACAGCGTGCATTGTTTATCTTTTTCTCTTCTCTGTTTCTTTCTCTCTCAGTTTGAAGACTTTCCAAAGAAGCCGCCACCGACCATGATCTTATACTTAAAGGACCATCAAGCTGAGTTTGAAGGCATACCATCGGGCAAGGATTACTTTCGTGCCATCACTCAGAAATGGAAAAATTGTCCTGAGGAAGAGAAGGTGCATATTTTTGTCCCAGATTTAAGTTGTGTCAAATATGGCTTGGCAAATATTCAATGTTTGAAAAATCAGAGATACAAATTTCTAGCTTGTTGCCATATTTAGAGTGACCAGCTTTTTTTTCTTTATTGATTCATCAGAGATTTAAACAAAGTCTAGCACACGTAAAATGTTTTCAAGACCAGAAGTTGCAAATTTTTCTTTTGAAAAGGCTTATTGCTAGGTCAGTAGTATACACCGTATTGTGCAGGAAAGAAAGAAAAAGAAAATTCATAATACAATCTGGACAAACATGACCAAAATATATACCTAAAAGATCTTTCACATCACATTTCAGCAGGGTTAAAACTGCCAATTTTGACCAAACCTTATCTGAAAAAAAAACCAATAAAAGAAGTGATATAAAGTAGCTGTGCTGTGAACTAGGCACATATAAGTCAGCTAGATTTAGGTAGCCTATCTCATTTCTAAACAGCACAAAAAATAGAAAAAGAAAGCAAGAAAATCTGCACCAACTATGAAAATAACCTAAAGATGCATATACAGCATTACATTTACAACCTAAAGTTAATTTGTTTTTGCATATGTCGCACAAAAAGAGTCTATTAAAATTAACCACACCTCTCTAAAGGACTTGCAATATGAAGAGGCAAGATTCAATTGATTTTAAAAGCAACCAATGAACTATTAGAATGTGCACACAAGCTTGATATCGCTTGTGGAGTAGGGGCTAAAGAAAGCTGTCAACCAAACTTTTAAACCGTTGCAGGACCTACAGGTCACAGATGTTTTACTGAAATTGATCTTTGTTGTTTTTTTTTAAGTTATCGGTAGTGGTTCTATCTCCCTCAAGGAAAAACATCCTTCACTTGTAATTCGTGATTTGAGCAGCGTTTCAATACGGGTGTCTGCTTTCGTACTACCTAACCCTCTACTGCTGTATATGAAACACATCCAGCCCAAGATACAGGGCCAACATCCTGAGGTTAGTTCTGATTTAAACGTTTAGCATCAAAGTGCATGGGATGTGTGTACAACTGTTCATCTGTTCCCACTCACTCAAGTCTAAAAAGAGCATGAATTTTATGCTGCATCATGCCAAACTTGCATAGATTACTCAAGACGTTGCCTATTTAAGACATTTTTTTTATACAAATAAATTTTGTAAAGCCTTTTATTCCATCTTTCAAGAAGGCAGTCTCTTTTAAGAGTGACTGTGAATACTTGCAAATGTAGGTTCATTTAAGTGCTCAAGGTAATATATATGTTAAAAATACTTTACATTCTAAAGGGCGCTATCCATTCCTTATTCCTGAAATGCAATTTTTTTTTTGTTTAATGTGTTAGCGAGGCCCAGAATAAATTTCCAGTTCTAAGGATATATTTATAAGCATTGCATTTTTTCCTTTGTGACAGTAAATGATTGAACCCTTACAGCTATTGTATTACACGGATTTCATTGCCAACTTAACATTCTTGGCTAAGCACTTTATTTAATTTCTGGAAATTGTAATGTATGAGCCTAATCTGTATATGAATAAGTGAATTGTCAGTACTTACACCTTTTATTAATTACATATTGTGTGTGGGTGTGGCGTTTTTTTTAAGTTGAAATCAAATCAGCTGCGCAGCAAATGCTCTTCCAAGTATCACAAACTGTCAGACAGCAAGAAGCTGAAGTGGATACTGAGAGCAGAGAAGCAGCTCCAAAAGTATGAGGTTGGAAACACTGCTGACCTAGCATCAAATCTTCTTTGATGATTGATATTTGTGTAGCGACATCATAAGATGAGACGGTTTGGGGCAGATGACGACTTGGGAAAATGCCATATTCCTCCAGAAGGCTTAACATTCTAGCTATTGAAAGTACTTTTATTCCTGAAACAATATGAAAGTTAGAAGTTATAGCAGTATAAAAAGTGGACATTTCAAGCTTTCTTCAGGAAAATTGCATTTAGCCAACAAACATCTCATCGTGGTTCCAGCACACATTTTGGTCTCAATATTCGTCTTAATATTGCAATAGTTCCGGTTCAGGCTCATGATTTTTTTTTTCTAATGTATTTTATTTCCTTGAAGCTTTGACATGCTGGCATAATGAAATTTAACTTAACCAATTTCATTGTTTTAAAGCAAACGACTTGCTGAAAATTGTGTAAAAAATATAATTATCTACACATTTAAGGCTTTATCTTTTGTAAAAGCTCTTTTTGTAGGAATCAAGTTGTGTAATTTTTTAATCTCGCCTGGGTGGAGCCCAAGTTAGAGAAAAGAATATTTGATACACTGATGGCATTTGAAATAGTTATAAAGACTTTGGGCTAGGACCTCAAATCAAACATCTGTTTTCTCATAGCAACTATTTGTCAGCTCAAAAGTTTTTATCTTATACATCCACTGTTTTCTTTTTCCCCAGGACCAATGTGAGATGTATCGCCAAGAAAAGCCTGGCGCTGAATTAAAGCCACCTGCCCTCAATCTAAGGATGACCAAAAGATCTTGGACAAACATGAAGGAAAGCCTTCTGCCCCTGCAGCGTACGCGATTTTCTATTTCTTTTCTTAATCTCTCTCTCTCTCTCACTCTCTCTCTCTCTCGTCTCTCCCTCTATCTTTCTCCCTCTCTCTCTCTCTTCCTTTCTCTTTCTCTCTCTCTCTCTCTCCCTCTCTCTATCTCTATTTCTCTCCCCTACCTCTGCACACACGCGCACTAGCTTGCTGACCTATCTACTAAAATGCTCTCTCACTCACAACTAATACTAGTGAATGATGATACCAGTATTCAAATTCGGTATGTTCACTTATCAAATCATTTTATCTTTAATCTTTCTTGCTCTTGCTGGGGTACATACTACTTCATATAAATAATCCTATCTGAGAGTAAAATGCCTGTTGGTAAAAATAAAATTGTGCTTAATATATTGTAGACTAACATACTTTTTGCCTCTACCTTTTTTATTGTAGATTTAGAGAAAAACATTCAGCCTCGTCTTTTTCCTTTACATTAATTTTCTTTTTTCTATTGCATGAAGAGACAATAGCACAGACAAGTCACTCATTGAGTGCTTGTTTGTAGATAATGAGAAAGGTTCTTTGAATCAGTATTCTTTGACATTCTTCCACCTGATTGTTCCATGGAAATGTAGGGTAATACTTTATGATTATCATTCTTTTTTGAGGGCCATTATTTTTAATTCTCAACCTGGCATTTAGTTCTTTGGTACAAGTTACAGCTATATTTTTGCAAACATCCATCTGAATCTCTCAGTCATCGACACATTTAGAATAACTTTCTTGTGTTGTTTGGGTTGGGACTTGGGCTGAGCCTCTTCTTTGCTGTTCAGAGCTATAGCATCAGTAAATACATCTTTAATTGGATTTGTCTTTTATATCAATGACAAGGCATATTCCCAATTTGGATTGGAAGTTGTCCATCTCTTAGATAGCCCTCCATGTCTGGCCAATTCTTCCTACCCATGTTTAGTTTTCCATTCTTTCAGATGATATTCTGTATTATTTCAATGCAACCCCCCTCCGATAAGACATTCCTCTATACACTCTATGCAGCCCCAACATAAAGATGGATCGGTCTTTGGAAGAAGTTAAGATTAGGTGTTTTTGGGTGAAACTTGTGTACATCTGCATCGCAAAGTTTTAACATGTTCTACATACAGATTTTTCTCCAATGAGTTTTGAAGAAAATTTTTGTAGCTCTTTTTGGCTTCTTTTAGGCTTTTTAGATCCTCGGCATAATTTGAGATCAATTTTATTCTACTCTTCAGCAGCATATTCAGATTCTTCAGTGGAAAGATTCAGATTGATTCGGAGTTAAGCATTGCAGAGCGCTCCAAGAAACTTTCACAGTTGTACCGTGACCTCTCAGAGGAGGAACTGCTCACACTCAAAGAGGATTATAGAAAGGTAAATCACTGCATCTGAAGTTTGAAAAGCCGCAGAGGATGTAACAATTTATAAAGATTAAATTTTATGTGAAGATTCTGACCTCCCCCACAAGTCAGGTCATGACTTACTGGATATAAAGAGGGGTATCATTGCTAATTGGTTTCCCCAATACTAGAGGGACGATTCACCTTCCTGCAAAGTTTTCTGAGCTTCAACTAGATTAAGCCCTAGCCCTATAATATCTAAAAATTAAGATTGTTTTTATGAGCAAGGATCCTCACTTTGGCTCATTCAAAATATCCCTTATCAACATAGTATCGTACAGTGTGATTAGTTTCAGTTCAAAACTGTACAAGTCACGTCCAGATACATCATTTCAAATACTGTCACAAGTTCAATTATAAGATTTATCCGTATTCAGCCAGATGGAAACCTACTGCCTTTGCATTAAACCTAATCTAGCCTTGTATTTTTCTAGGAGTGGGAATTGGACATTTCCCAATGCAGTATCATCAGAAGAATCAATGCATTAAAAAAGAACCACTGATATCATGGTTAAGGCTAAAAGTGCCTAGATCGACACACCAAGAAACCAAAAAAAAATGTTGAAAATTTTATACTTCTATAAATCTAGATAGAACATCTTTGATGAAAATTGCTACCTTACTAAGTCCATGCGAGACCAAAAAAAATTGGTGTGATATATGACAAATCTCACTTGCTGTATGGTTTGTGAATTATACTTTATCATCTTTTGTAAAAAAAAATACAACTTAATAACAGCAACTTTTGAAAGTTTAAACATGTTTAAAAAAAAGCTTGCTGAATCTGTCACTTATTTGAGAATTATGGACACCAAACATCTGTGATGAATTGTGACAAAATCTGTAAAGATTTAAACTTTTGATTAATAATTTTTGGACCATTTCTAAGGTGACCAGGCTGATTTGAGGGGTGGGTGGAGGGGGTGGGGCTAGGGTAGTAAGAGAGATTTCTTCATCTATGGAAAGAGATTTAAGAAAGTGAAGATGTTTTATCGGTAATATTACTATCTTTTTCCACCTGTATAGGTCAAGATATTTTTTTCAAATTTAGGAATTCTCATAGTGTGCCAGATTTTGATGTATTTAACTTTTTGTTTTATTTCTTGACTTCCCCCTGGCAGAGTTTAGAGACATACTTCAAAGATTTTACGTCATATTATGAATCTTTGCCATCGGATAAACAGGAATCGAAGCAGGCTTCTCTCATTGCGCTGGCCCAGTACACGGCATGTATAAACATGTGTATATTTAACATTATGATAAAGACCTTTCTCTTTATATGACTTATTGTACATACCAAAGTAAAATCACTTTGGAGCATTTTGGTACTAAATTCTGATTACCAAGATATATGTGGGGCTGTGAAATGGTTGCATTCATTGTTTAAGATGTATAAGTGCAAATTAAGGGATTTTGTGTGTCTTTGCTGAAATCACCCTCTGAAAATTTAATCCATTGTCTTTTTTTTATACAGTAAATGAAAAAAAGGAATCATGCCTTCAAATGAGGCGTTCAATATTTATTTTATGTCAAAATCTACTATACACAGAAAATTCTTGATGGGAGTCAGATGAAAAAACGCAAGAAGGCACAGGCAGAGGAGCAAGGGCTTTCCAAAAAAGCCAAAAAAGCCAAGAAAGCAAGGTCGAAATCTGGGGAGGACCAAGATTGCTCTCAAAATGAAATATTTTCAGCTTCACCAAAAAAAAAAAAAAAAGAAAAAGTCTTCTCAGAAGGAAAAGCTGGACAATGAAATTGATGACTCATTACTGACCTGTTGCTACTAGCACACAGAGGCAGAAAACAGTAAATGATGCGACAGCAAGCGGAGCTGAGAAAAACACAAATTCTCCCCTTAAAGGCTCAGAATCTTTGAATACAGAAGAAATGAATGACAGCTTACTGGCATTTTCAACACCGGTGCCCATTAAAAGGTAAATTGCTGACAGGAAAAAAGTGTTAAAGGAGAGTGAGAACGGAGAAGCTCACACAAAGACTTCCGACAACTCCCCCCACCCCCTTGCAGGTTTCTTTTCACCCAGGTAAGACTAAGAGCCCATGGAAATTCAAAGGATAACTTTGAAATAAAAAAAATCTAATACCAGATAATTTTCCTGGTTTAATCATTATCTCTTGAACATTCTACATTTGAGATGTTAGTGCTCAGTTATTTTGAAAGTTGCACACTACCTGTTCTGTTTTATGTCTCTGGAGATTTTATTTTGCAGCAGTAATAGGAACATTTAAAAAAAAAAGGCCATGGTAGCTGTAAGTCCTGAAATCACCCTTTGTAGTAGAATGGATTTGTAAAACTCTTCATTCAGTCTATCAATCAAACTCCTAAATTTATGATAAAATTTTTTTTCTTCTTAAAAATATATTCAGCAACAAAATGATGCAATATTGAGATAATGTGAGATTTTTATACCTGAAGCAAAGCAAAGTGAATATGAAATTCAGCATGCTGAGAATTAATAAAAAAAATCGATTTACTTCAATAGATAGTTTGTATAAACCATTTTGTGTTGTCATTAGTTTAATTATAACACTATTTGGGAACATATTACTAGTTGGACGGAACTGCATTGGTTTATATTATGAATTTTTTTTCTTTTCAGCTGCTCAGTTTCATGAGAATTAACACATTGTATCTCTGATGGCAGCAAAACTTGTGGCAGTGTTACCATCCAAGTATGGTACCATTCCGCAACTCATCATTGATTTTTTAGTAGCTAGAGAACTGTTCACGGCTGTTAAAACAGACCAAAAAGTGGCAACTTAGTTTGCTTCCAGGCCCTACCTCAGACGCCCGCAGTTAGTGGGCTGATCGGTGATCAATCACCTGTCAGGCAGGCTAGAACCGTGTGTGCCCGTGCATGACAGTGCAGTGCTGTTAAATCTAATATTGGGAATTTTTACTTGTTTTTGCTTTGCAATAAATCTGACCTCATTAACACCAAGTATATCAAACATATAATCATTTTAAAGCTGAAATCGTCCTGAATACAACGCTATATTTTTTATCTCTCAATTATAAAGTGTTTAGATGGTGCAGGTGAATCTTCATACTTCTAGTAAAAGAACAGAAAAAAGTCTTGATTTTCATAACACCTCAGTTTAATAGGAATATTTCAAAAGTGAAACAATTTTATCGCTTAAAAATTGTTTCCCGATATTTAAAAGATTTATACAAAGAACTTGTGAAAGTTTCAAGTGCGAAGAGTTTTTCAGTGATTTTATATGATCTTTTAAAATAATTCCACACGTTCGGGCCTGCACGAACTACCTGCAAATAACACTCTGCACTATAGATCTACCTTAGAAGCCTCAAACCAACTCTGTTAAATATGGAGCAGCACTTAAAATCTGAACGCAACCAAAAGCTCCATGAAGTTTGCAGATCTTGTTGTGATAGATCTTTAAGTAGCAGAGAGAGGAAACAATCAAAAGTTTCTCTGTGAGGACTTTATCAACGGCTCTTTACTAACTTTTGGTGTTCACAATCATTCCAGTAACAAATAAAATATTTTTACAACATGCTTTTAATATTCTGAAGTAAATAAACTCAAAGCACTTAGGCGTCAGAGGTTTGAAGAAAGTTATAATAAAAGCTTGAAAATATTACAGACAGACACAGAGAGAGAGAGAGAGAGAGAGAGAGAGAGAGAGAGAGAGAGAGAGAGAGAGAGAGAGAGAGAGAGAGAGAGAGAGAGAGAGAGAGAGAGAGAGAGAGAGAGAGAGAGAGCTCTTACTCTTAGCACACGCCCCGCTGATTGAAGAATGTAAGGCAAAGTAAACGTATGACTTACCTGTAAAGGAAGACAATGCGCAACCCTACACAAGTTTCATTTTCTTCTTAGTGTGTGTTTTTAATCCACAGCTTGAACTACGATGATCTATCGTTGTTAAGATTTATTATTTCATATCAAAACGCCGTACCAGCGTTGTAAGAAGTGGACTATCACAACTCAAACCCGCATAACTTGGGAACGGAGATCTCTTCGCTAATGCCCTTTGGTGGGTGTTAAGTTCAACATATATATATATATATATATATATATATATATATATATATATATATATATGAAATGCTGTAAAAATTTCATCCCCAAAAATTGTTTCAATTATGATTATTTTAGATTCATGTACTTATTCAAACGCTCAATAACTCCATAATAACTCAATAACAAGTTTACGAAATGTTCATGAATTATGTCATTAAAATCGATTTCTTAGCTCTTTAAAGCATATGTCAATTTCCGGCGATCTACAGTACTAGTGTTCTATCTCAGTATGTATGCACTCAAAATTAATCAAGTCACACGCAAGACAGATACTGAGTCAATTAGGAAATTTCTTAGACACAAGATATAAAAGTCATCAAGTTCTAATTGATCATTATTGTTTCTACTATGAATCTTAACTTCACATCTCCACAAATAGTTTATATTTATCACCGAGCTTCCGATTACAATGCTTTAGTTGCATGCATAGAGAGAATAACTTGTCTTTCACACAAAGTAATCAGTTTGACAGATATAATATGAATAAAATTTTGCTTCAATTTATTGTAAGATTTTCTTGTTTTTACTTAATCCTTATTATTGTCTTTATTATTCTCCTCTGTTACTGCTACTATTGCCGCTGTTTGTGCTGTCCTCACTGCTGCTATTGCCGCTGCTTTTGCTACTGCTACTGTTACTTTTTGCTCCTAGTCCTACTATTCCTTCGACTACTGCTGCTCCTGCTCCTGCTCTTGCTGTTGTTCTTGCTCCTCCTGTTGGTGCTGTAATTACAACTATCACTACTGCTGCTGCTGCCATTACTACTATATTACAATGACTGCTGCTGCTACTATTACTATACTACAATTACTACTATTACCACTGCTGCTGCTGCCACTATTAATACTACAATTATTACTGCTGCTGCCACTATTACTATACTGCAATCACTACTATTACTGCTGCCACTATACTATACCACAAATACTACTGCTGCTTCTGCCACTATTACTATACTACAATTACTGTGATTACTGCCACTATTACTGTACTACAATTACTACTATTACTGCTGTTGCTGCCACTATTACTATACTACAATTACTACTATTACTACTGCTGCTGCTGCCAATTCTTCTTCTTCTTGTTCTGCGTTCAATCTTTTTGGCTATGCTTAATCGATTGTCCGGTCAGGTCAACAAAATTGGTCGTATTCAGTAGGCCGTCCCCAGACCTCCAGAGCTTCTGGCCGACTGGAGCTGCCACTATTACTATATTACAATTACTACTATTACTAGTACTGCTGCTGCTGCAATTATTTCTATATTACAATTACTGTGATTACTGCCACTATTACTGTACTACAATTACTACTATTACTGCTGTTGCTGCCACTACTACTATACTACAATTACTACTATTACTACTGCTGCTGCTGCCAATTCTTCTTCTTCTTGTTCTGCGTTCAATCTTTTTGGCTATGCTTAATCGATTGTCCGGTCAGGTCAACAAAATTGGTCGTATTCAGTAGGCCGTCCCCAGACCCCCAGAGCTTCTGGCCGACTGGAGCTGCCACTATTACTATTACTAGTACTGCTGCTGCTGCCATTATTTCTATATTACAATGACTGCTGCTGCTGCTGCCTCTATTACCACATTACAATTACTACTGCTGCTGCTGCCACTATTACTATATTACAATTACTACTATTACTACTGCTGCTGCTACCATTATTACTATATTACAATTATTACTATTACTACTTCTGCTGCTCCCACTATTACTATATTACAATTACTACTATTACTACTGCTGCTGCTGCTGCCATTATTACTATATTACAATGACTGCTGCTGCCACTATTACTATATTACAATTACTACTATTACTACTGTTGCTGCTGCCATTATTACTATATTCCAATGACTGCTGCTGCCACAATTACAATACTATAATTACTACTATTACCACTGCTGCTGCTGCTACTATTATTATACTACAATTACTATTGCTGCTGCTACTATTGCTATACTACAATTATTACTGCTGCTGCCACTATTACTATACTACAATTAGTACTATTACTGCTGTTGCTGCAACTATCTCTATACTACAATTACTACAATTACTACTATTACTGCTGTTGCTACACTATTGCTATACTACAATTACTACTATTACTCCTATTACTGCTGTTGCTGCCACTATTACTATACTACAATTACTCCTATTACTGCTGTTGCTGCCACTATTACTATACTACAATTACTCCTATTACTGCTGTTGCTGCCACTATTACTATACTACAATTACTTCTATTACTGCTGTTGCTGCCACTATTACTATACTACAATTACTACTGTTACTCCTGTTGCTGCTGCTGCTGCAACTTCTTCTTCTTCTGCGTTCAATCTTTTTGACTGTGCTTAATTGATAGTCCGGTCACGTCAACAAAATTGGTCGTATTCAGTAGGCCGTCCACAGTTCCCCAGAGCTTCTGGCTGACTAGAGCTTCTGTAAGCTAAACTTAAAGTCTGGCTTCCTCAAAGTGGAGGTTTGAGGGGTGTGGACTGGGGTCTGTTCTGTCGTTCCACACTGGCATTGCGCAGATTCTGCCATTCCCATCTTCTTCAGATGTTTGTTGAGGCCACAGTGGCCTGTACATAGGCTAAACAGTGTTGATTGACCTTTTTTGTCTAACATGTGAATGCTGTCATTCTTGAGGGTATATCCTTTGTTCTCTTCTTGCCGTTCTTGTGTGGCCATGTTCTTAAGAAGAGTTCTTCATATTAGATAGTAGATAGTGGTTGGGATAGCTTACTTCCTTCTTTTGCTAACTGGTCTGCAGTTTTGTTTCCCGTTATTCCTGAATGTGATGGGATCCATTGGAGAACTATTTTCCTTTTTTTAGAAAGCTTGTTAAGTTGCTTGCAGAAGGTTGTTGTTATGTTATCTGTGGGATTTGACTTTAGAGTCTGAAGGGCTGACAGAGAATCAGAAAGTATCACTGCACTGTGCTGTTGCTGGACATCTGTCTCAAGGTGTTCAGCTGCCAAAAGCAGTGCATCCATTTCTGCTTTGAAGTTCATGCTTTGCAATCCGACAGGCCCTGCCTTTGAGAAAGCTGCTCCGCATGGATGTATGACTATCATTCCGCTTCCTCCATTTTTTACTGCCCTTTCAGCAGATCCATCAGTATAGATATGGATCTATGAATATTTTGGGTATTTATGGTCTAAAGTTTCTAAGGTCAGTTCTTTCAGCATATGAGGGGGATGGTCAGCCTTAGAGTGAATGCCAGGAATTTTGGCTGACATTTCAAACCTCTGAATAAGCAACCAAACCTGATGATGCAATTGTTTTATAAGTGGTATTTGTGAAGCTGTGACTATTTCTTTTCTAGCTCTTTCATTTTGTGGTTAAGCGTTTTTCTCTGAAGCCTGCTTTTAATGTGTTGGTTTAGTTTCTGGTAAAGGGGATGAGAGAGTAGTCTTTTTGCCTTTTCTGCTTGGCATTGGATCTTCAAGTTTCTTCTTCTTTCAAGAGGCTGAATATTCGCCATTTTCTCCATTTGCCAGACGGGTGTGCTTTTTATTGCTCCATGGATGATCCTCGTGTTCTGCACTTTGTCTATTCTGGTCTTGTTTGCCTTTGATGCTGTAGACCATGATGAAGAAGCATATTATGCGACAGGTCTAACATTACCTGTATACACTTGACGTAGGATTTTCAAATTGCTCCCAACTTTGTTCTAGCCAGTTTCTTCATGAGGGAGAGTCTTCTGGTCCTTTTGTTCTCCACTGTCTCCAGATGAGGCTTCCATGTCAGTCTCGGATCGAGGGTGACTCCCAAGAAGGGTGGCTTGTCGGAATTTTCTATTTTCTCTCCATCCAGGTAAAGGCGGACTGTTTTTTTCTGGTTTGAGAGTGAGAATAAGGTCGCTACTGTCTTGGATCTGTTGAGAGTCAGAGCCCACTTGTCAACTCAGTCTTTTACCTTGTTGATGGTTTTCTGTAACCTATGTGTTGCTGTTGATCATATTTTTCGCTGCTCCAGACCGCCAAATCATTCGCTTGTAGCATGTTTGAGACAAAAATATATGAGGAACAGAGTTGGGGAGATTACTCCACCCTGGGATACTCGTTCTCTAAGTTTGATTAGGTTGCTTGTGCGTCCGGCGTCCATCTATGCTGACTCTTGCAGTTCTATGTGAAGAAAGTTTTTTTTATCCAGTTCAGCATTTTCCCTCTGATTCCCATTTTCATGACTTTTAGCAGAAGCCCTTTTTCAAGACTCTATCAAACGCTTTTGTTAAATCAAAGAAGACTGCCAATGTCTTCTTCTTTGTTGGGTCTTGGGAGCCATTCTCTATGTCTAGAGGAGGGCCAGCTGGTCTTAAGTGCTGCGGTGTTGACGATAGCCTGTCTGTGTAGAGGAGAGTAATTCTTGACTTTCTAAGAACCACACCAGTCTGCTGTTGACAATTCTTTCCAGTAACTTGCCGAGGCAGCTGAGCAGGCTGATAGGTCTGTACCTATCTGTCTTCTTCTAATCTTTGCTTTTCTTGAAGATAGGTCTAATGACAGCTTCTTACCATCTAGAAGATTCATGGCCAAGGTGCCAGCTTTGGTTGAAGATTGCCAGAAGTGTTTTCTTTGCTACAGATCCAATATGTCGCAGCATCATTTGTGATGCCATCTGGTCCAGGCGCCTTTTTGGGTTTTATGCTTAACAAAGCCAGGTCGAGTTCTTTCATTGTTAACCTATCCAACGTGCAAGGGTAGGGTGGTACATCGATATTCTATAGTTCATTTGTCTCACGCTGACTGTCATGGATTCCTTGAAATTTCTACTTCACTGACATTCTTGTAAGCGTTGGCGAGAACGTTGCATGCAGCCTTTCCTGCGACTGGTCCAGATTCTGTGAGGAGGACGGTCTGGCTCCTCCAGACATTGTTATCATTGAGAGCCTTTGTAAGCTGCCACAGATTTTGTGTATCTTCCGCCATGTTTAGACTTGAAGTCTTTTCAAACCAGTTCCTTTGACTTTGAGTCCTTTTCCATCTCATACAGCTTCTTGGCTATTGTGAATTGCCTATTGAAGTCAGTATCCAGTTGCTTGTGTAGGTCTTCCAGTCTCCGATTCCAGTAGGGCTTATAGTCCTTCCGTCTGCCTTTCAGAATAGACAATTTTGCTGCTTGTATGATGCTTTTTGTAAATGTAGAGATGTTGCTGTCTATGCTGTTATGGTGACTGGATAAATTCTTGGCGAGACCATTGGCTATTTCCTGAAAATTCTCCCAATCTGCTTTTTTGTAGTTCCAGATAGTGGGTTAAGTTTGATGTCTCTGTTGACATTGAGGATCACTGGTCTATGATCACTGCCTCCCAGTTGAGAGTAGACTTCTAGTTGTGTGACCTTCTGAATGTTGTCTGTGGCTGCTGCCAGGTCTGGCGTGCTGGTGGTATTCCATGATCTTGAGAAGTATGTTGGTTCATCATAAGGAGTGTTGATAAGTATGACCTTATTTCTTGTCATCCAATCCTCTACATCTTCCCATTTTGCATCTAAGTTTTTATAGCCCCATAGGAGGGGGGAGGGGAGTGGCTGTTGAAATCTCCACATATTATCCAGCTTTCTGGGGTTGGCGTGATGTCTTGCAGGTCTACCTGTTTGTTGGGTGGGCTGTAGACAGTGTACACATACAAGTCCTTCCCTCCGAGAATGAGTCTAACACTCACATATTCTGTGTCACTGTCGTGGGATCTGGATATTTCTACATACAGTATTCCTTTTCTGACAAGAGTGGCGACTCATCCTCTAGGTCTATCTTTTCTGTCATTTCTGTATACTTCATCTACTCGTATGCGGAATCTGAATGAACTGTAAAGATGCGTCTCCTGGAGGCAGCAGATGTTAATATTGTTTGTTTTTTTGAAAAAAAAAATGTTCAAATTCCAATTTCTTTTGTCTCATTCCTTCTGCATTCCAAAGAGCTATACGAAGTAGATGACCAGCCGTCCTACTCTGTTCTTCCCTAGCCATGGCAAGAGAGTCAGAGTCGCAGTCAGTAGCATAGGGTGGACCCCTTCGAGGCCACGAACCAACGGGGCGACACCACACTGTCCTAACGTAAGTTGCACAGTCATCGATTGGTAGCACGTGAACATCCGATTCAATCCCATACCCTGAGGTTGATGTTCTGCGGTTGAGGCTTTTCTTCAGGGTGTCCTCCTTCTTTAGAAAGGCTATCGTACAAGACTAATGAGTCCTCTCCACCGCGGTTTTATGGTGTTTCCTTCACTAGCTAAGTGTCTTGTCAGAGTCAATTGTTAGTGTCCGTCAGTCAGTGGTGGTCTCCCAGCAGATGTTGGCATGAGTGCTCTTGAGATGGGGCAGTCTCTATGTACGTATGTACGGTAAATGTACATCCCCCAACCGCGTCTTGGGCTCAGTGGGTTACTGCCCAGATGGACGTTCTTCATGCAGAGGAGGTGCACACCACCTTCTGTCAGTCCTTTCTGTCTTTCAATCTGTCCGGTCCAGGTTTGGCCTGGGCTCTACCTTGCAACCAATCCAGCATAAGTGACCCTTCCTGGCACAGCTCACAAGGGTCATCGAGGCACGCAAGCCTCCATACCACGACAAGGAATGGACCTCATGGAGACTGCTGCCACTATTACTGTATTACAATTACTACTGTACCACTTCTGCTGCTACTATTATTATAATACAATTACTACTGCTATTGCTGCCACTATTACTATACTACAATTACTACTGCTGCTACTGCCACTATTACTATACTACAATTACTCCCGTTGCTGCTGCCATTATAACTATGCTACAATTACTACTTTTACTACTGCTGCTGCTGCTGCTGGTACTGTCACTATACTACAATTACTATTATTGCTACTGCTGCCCTTATAACTATACTACAATTACTACTATGACTGCAACTGCTGTTGATATTATTACTATACTACAGTTCCTATTATTACTACTGCTGCTGCTGCTACCACTATTACAGTATTACAATAACTACTATTACTACTGCTGCCACTATTACTATACTGCAATTACTATAGCTGCTGCTGCCATTTTTACTTTACTACAAGTACTTCTCTTACTGCTCTTGCTTCTGTCACTATTACTATACAACAATTACTATTACTTTTGCTGCTGCTGCCATTATTACTATACTACAATTACTACTGCTGTTTTTTCCACTATTACTATAATACATTTACTTCTATTACTACTCCTGCTGCCATTATTACTATACTACAATTACTACTACCGCTGCTGCTGCCATTATTACTATACTACAATTACTACTACCGCTGCTGCTGCCATTATTACTATACTACAACTACTACTACTGCTGCCATTATTACTATACTACAATTACTACTCTTACTACTGCTGCTTCTGTCACTATTACTATTTAGAAAAATTACATAAAAACCATCTTTAAAAAATATTGATTTGTTCTTCATTATATTCAAACCAGCATGTGTTATTTTTTATTACGAAATTTGATTAAGATTGATTAGTTGTTTTTTTTTTACAAATTTTTAAAAATACCCAAAAAAGCCCAGCCATGGGCGCCCATATTATTTCCAGACCATAAGCCGCAAGTGGTTAACCAATAAAGCAGCACACAGTTGTTGCTAAAGCTTTCAATACACACTCCTTGATACTACTGCTTGGTATGTAGGTTTACTTTTGCACATTGATGACTGAAGGCTCTGTAGGAAAAAAAACAACCTAAAGTTGTTCTTTGAGTAAGACTTATTGTACTAGCTGCATAAATTTACAGATTGTTTCTAAAAACTCTTTATAAATGAAAATAAATTTATTTTTCCACATGAAAAAACTGACAAAATGAAAGCTATTTTTCAGTCTCTGCATATTTTAATTTTTAGAGAAACATCAGAACAAACCTTGTCTGAATACAATACTGTCTTTCATGGGCCGATTCTGTGCTGTATATTGCAACACAATGAAATCTCTACTGATTTTCATGACTTCCCTTGCCAGTGACTTGTTATACCCCCAATTCCTATAATTACAGAATAAAAAAAAAAAGTAAAACGAAATTAAGAAAGAAAGATATTGATTTTGTGGCAGCCCCCACTTTTCAGGACACTGGGCAGAATTAATTCAACATTGAATATGGCATGGGTTTTTTTGGAACACTTACAGTTCTTTTTTTCAAAATTGGTCAAGTTTTCTTCTGTGATTGATGTATACAGTTGACTCACGCTGCTGAACAATTTGTTTCTTGCTTATCTGGTTCAGCAGATACCTGCAACCTATGGTGGGCCATGGTACATCAGTCTCTATTCTGTAGCAAGTCAGTATAATTTTCCAGTGGCTCCTGAAGAGGGTCATAAATCACGGCTGATAGGTAGAATACATGCACTGGGCTCAGTCCTTGTTAGGCTGCCTGCCCACAGCTGTGCCCGTCTCATCTGCCAGTTAATCCCAAATTCGGGCAGTAACATTACAAGATTCACCATCTTGTTACATACTGTTTTTGTTTAAATCCTGCCTTGAAGTAAACACAAAGTATCACACTAAAGCTGAAAGTGTTCTGCGGGGGACCTACAGCGTTGTAAGTTTCAGTGCTTTTTGCTTTACACATGCTTTGAGCAACATTTTTGTACTTTTATTAACTAAAATATTGTTTCAAAAAACTATGAAAGTTTTTTTTTTAATTTTATTTCAGTTTCACCGGCAAACCTGAGTAGCAAGCCTATGTGATTTCAAGTTGGAGTTGTTATTTGTTTTTAAACTGTGGCCTATTGATGGCTGCTAATTCTTATCCATGCCTGTGGAAGTTTCTGCAGCAGAACATACCCAATAATTCTAAGTTTAGGAGCCATATCAATATAAAGCATCCTAACATGTTAAATGGAGAATACAAAATGAAATCCATTTTTGGTTTATTTCCCTTAAATATAAAACCGTAATGAAAATTATTGTAAATAAAGTTTTTGTTTAGTTTGTTAAGTTTCTTAAGTTTGTAAGTATTGTTAATTACACTTGGATATTGCTGTTGGCCCAAAAAAAAGACAACATGAACTATAAATTATATTATTTTTAAAAATTTATTTATACTTCTTATTTTGAAGCTTTCTATGTTTTACTTTTATTTTATTCTTATTTCAAGTAATCCAAGTAATTGAGCAATTTTTTAAAGTTCCCCATGAGTTGTTTAAACAAATTTTGTAGGGCCTGTGGAGAGAGGAGCATCAACTCATTTACAATATACAGTCTACGGTTTGTTGTTTGAAAGAAGAATATATAAAAATCTCGCATTGGAACCCACACCTCCTAACTCTAGATCTAGGGCTCTAAAGGTGGTCAGGGTGACCCTGGCCGAAACTGAACGAGTTCTATACTTATGAAGTTCAACCATTTTTACATCATCTGACAGAAGGAGGAGCTTTAATTTTGTCTCTAAATATTTTAAAACAATTTTTTTCTGAACCCTATCGAGCGTCAAAGTCCGAAAAATCGTTAAAATTTAATGATATTTTACGTACTCTTTGCATCCGCGTAGTAAAATTTTCACCCATTTATAAACCCTATAGTGTTGCATACCGTTGTATTCGTTTATTTTCGCTCTTTTCTGTGGTACCGAGTGCGCATGAATATATTTGTTTACATCGGCACTACATTTTCTGCGCATCTCACAAGTCAAAATCACTGTGATCCACTTCACCTCATCCACAGTTAAAGTTATTTCTTTCTGAATTTCAAAACTTTTACACCCCAAAAGCTCATTCAAAGAATCATACAATTATTCAATTTTGTAAAACTTCTTCTTTCTTTGTTTTATCACGCCTATAATACTATAATAAAGTAAAAATTCCATCGCTCCTAGCAATTTTTTTAATGGTAACTAAAGACAACAACATGACTGACTCAACGAATTGAGATGAAAAAACTGAGGATATTTTCCTATTAAACTCGCTTTAAAAGACCATAATTGAAAGATAAACTTCTTATGAAATGATAAGATAAGTGTAAGAACAATATTTTAGTCATTCAATCACTTGCAAAAGCTAAATTTGGTCTGGGGAAGAGAGAAAAAGAGTCTAATTGAGACATGATTTAACATCAATGTCAGCATCAGTGCCACACCCACAATAACTCCAGAAACGAAGCTTCAGGTGAGGAAAACTTGTTTCTATCCTACTAAAACATACTAAGTTTTACAATATCAGTGTATTTAACTGCCCTGAATGTTTGATGGAAAAAATAACTCAAATCTAGATCTAGATTCGGTCTAGACGAGAGCATAAACAACAAGATAGGTTTACCTTTGTCTAGACCTAGATCTAGATCTATGAAGATCCAGATATGCACTGGAGAAATGATTGTGATTTAAAAATAGTTGTTAATTAGATAAGTGCAATCTAATCTGAAATTAGACTGGAGTAGATCGATGATAATATTGTGCACGTAAATTTATGTATTGACTAATCTAGAATCTGAATCTCATTACACTACTAGATTCTAAGAAGAGACAAATTTCTCGAGTAAACTCATGTTAACCATAATTGATAACCGCTGAAATGTAAAATGAGATTAATGTGCACTACTCAAATTTGCTTACTTTCCATAACAAAGTTATAAAATTATCATAATTTCTTCCTTCATCTCTCCGCAGATGATGTAGAGTAGAAAACACCGGACAAGCCATATGATTTATCAGTAACAGAGTTAAGCAGTGGCCATTTCAGTTCTTAAAGGTGAGAGCTCTTATTGTCATGATGAATTGAAGTATCTCAATCTCAATCTTTCTTAATAAATAAGCACACTCTCTCTCTCTCTCTTTTTAACACCAGCATCAACTGTGTCTATTTTTATTTATGTAGGGCCCACTTTTTAAAAAAAAATATTTGTTATGTTTTATAAACTGACATGCATTCTAATTTCTATGATTTTTTTCCCCGTTTTCATTTAGTCTCCTTTGCTATTGTTAAATAAGACTTGTATCTATAATAGTCATCATAAGGAATTAGACCAATTTTATTATCTTCTTATTTCTCCCAAACTCTTCTCTCAACCCATAATCCAACACAAATATCAGATGAGCTTTTCATTGAGGTGTAGGGTTGTGGATGCGTCCCCACTGACTGGTGAAGAAACAGCTGCACCAGTAATTGCAACAAATGGAAGTTTTTTTGTTTCTTTTTTCTTGAAAGATATGCTTAGTTATTAGAAAGAATTCAAAAAGGGCAAGAAGGGCACTAAGGTGAGAAGAATTGTGTTGAAATTCATTGTTTTTTTTTATTTTTTTTTTTCATAACACCAGGGCTGAAGGTGAACTTTAAACTTCTTAAATATCCCTTTGTAGTTTTTCATTTAATGCTTTGGGCGAGTTTGAGATGTAGTCTATCAGATTTTTATTATTATTAACAAGGATCATGCCGGATTCCGCTAATTTGCTATCAAAAGTCATTTCAACACTCAACCAAACCAGTAGTGCAGGAGCATTTAATTTTCTTTTTATTCTTTTCATCAATATCAAGTATCTATTTAATCATCCCTCACAATGTTTTTCTCTTTATAATATAGACAAATATTTTCATACCTCTTTTATTCTGTCTATTCTCATTAAAAAAAAAAAATTCTCGAATTTTTATATAGTAATTACAGAAAATATCGCCACATCCACTTTTCCTTCTTGATGAATGTAAAATTTTCTACAAAATGCATTATATCCTGCCTTTGGGATTTTAATAAAACATCAAACTTGTCTGGTTCTCTTGGTTCCTGTATTATCTTGTTTCTTCGCATGTATTGTTTGCGCAACATGTTTTTTGTTTGCATGACAAAAATTGCTCTGAAATTCTTTTTACATGTTTTTTACACTCCACAAATAATAAATATTCATCCTCATAAGTGTTTAACTGCTTCTATAGGATACAATGCAACTTTGGGCGATAAAATTACACAAAATAAGCAAAATTTAAACCACTAACTTTAAACGCGTTTTTCTCAGTTTCAAGATTCTGGACATCATGACACTAAAATGCCCATAACTCAGCCCCTAATTGAGATAATTTCAAAATTCAAACTGTGGCATGTTCAGCATTATCTAGTGCATCCACTTGTTTAATATCTCCATATCCAAAATTTCCGACATGCGACTGGTTTTCTCAGGCCACCACACAAATATGTCGATATATCAAAATGTTGATAAATAAAATTATAGGAGTTAAGAGAGAGAAAAAAAAGGGATGTCACTCCGTAAAAGGGGTTGTAGTGTCTACAGTGTGTATGTCTCTCACTATGGGTGAGAGGGGTAGATCTAGATCTACAACATGGCTTAGCAAAGCGTGTACCAAGCGCAATTTTTTTCCCTTTTTGATGCCTGGAAGAGACGAGTTTCTCAGTCTCTAAAGCCTGGTTTTGGCTAGTTTTTCATGCGCGGCATATCGATAAAGCGGTGAAATCGTAAAATCATATCGATATAATAGAATTTATTTAGTAACAATAAAGAAGGACACAATGTGGAATTAGCAATTGCGTCGATATCTGAAAATGTTGATAAAGCCGCTGTCAATATAAGTGGATTCCACTGTAATAGTATTATGTACAAAATTCACTTTCTTAACGTCTTTTACTAACAAAAGAAAAAAAAAGAGAAGTTACATTAATGTACAATAGACATTTTTAAGCTTACTTTGAAGATTTTATATTTTTCCTCAAATAACTTAAGTTATAAGTGCAAAAAGCAAGCATCAAAACCATATAAAAAAGGGTTCTTAGCAATATCTCTAAATTTTCTGGAGGTTTATTGACTATCTAGAGATCACATTCATTCAATCAGTTGTTTTGAGATTGAGCATGTAATGTTTTTACACACTTGAAGAACATGTACTTTCAGTCTTGAACACAACAAAGAGTAATGACATAAATTTGCCCTAAAATCTAAGTAAATCAGAAGAGTCATAATAAAAGTTATATATCTTGCTAATAAGTGATATTTTTCACCCCTCTAACTCTTGCAAAAAGACAGTTGAATACCCTGAATCATAATTTCTAGGAAAAAACATGAACTAAAGCAGCACAAATATGCAAAACAATTTCTCTTCCCTAAGAGTGAGATCCAACTTGAAAAAAAAAAAATCTAGCTGTGAAGTCATACTTTCCAATTTCAGGTGCAGGCAAGTTTCAGTACGGAGTAAACTTTAAAACTAATCTGAAAAAAATGCGTACCTGTAAGGAATCTTTCAAGATCATGCTATTCTGATTTAACTTTATTTTTCACATTAGTTTCTGCTCTTCTTAGTTCTTGATAAAAATAATTGTGTGTAAACTTTCAATTTTTTTTTGTTACTTCAGCTGGACTTTCATGGATTGAGTCAAATATCAATACATGTATATTAGTAGCTTCAAAATAAAGTTTAAAGATCATAACTTTAAACAAAGAATATTTTACATAGAGTTTTCTATCAGAAATGTGTAAGCTTTAGAGGATATAAAAAGTAAAACAGAGATACATAAAAATTTTGTGCTTTAAATTTACCATTGATTAGCTAAAGGATTCATTTCTGAAAGAGTCTGTTTAGCTTTAAGAATTTTCATAACTTGGAAGTCGAATATAATAAGTCCTTAATTTGCAACTTTGAAGCTAAAACTATTTTTGAAGTAGTATACTTTTTTTTATTCCACACAATAAACACTTCATTGCTTGAAAAACTTGGATGACTTAGGTTTAAGTGATTCTCTAGAGCAATGTTGAAAAGGCAACCAGTGTGACACAAATTAAAATTATGCTAGGTTTGCTGGTAAACCACATGAACAAAATAGATGGGGAAAAAGACGTTCAGACTTATTTCTGATAGTGTAGCACTTACCGGTAAGTTAAACCTTTGGGTTTTCTTGTTTTATTGAATTATTAACAATAACATGCCATCCGACTGTGTCAAGATCTAAGTCCGAACTGAATCTTAGTCTCAGTGCTTCTGTGGTGAGCTCTCCTCACAAACTTGGTTGTAAACATCCGTCATGGGTTAGTCTTTATTACCGTCCAAACGCCAAAATAATTTACATTTTGCTACTTTTAGCACTTTTTAAAACACTCTTAACTAAATCTACCAGAGATGCCACCCAAGTCTGAAAATTTTGCCTGAATTTTTTTCACCCCCCTCCACTCCTCTCACACAAACACACACATGAACATCCACAAACACACCTACACACATATGCTGGAAATTTTAAAACTGCCGGATTTGCCGGTAAGTGGCATCTCTGAATCTACTACTCTACCCATCAACTAGGGGGCCAACCCAAAGGGCAGAAAAAAAGTAAACAAGAACAAAAACCAAACCAGACTTAGTGTTCTGTTCTATGATCAAATCCTACATAGTGCTGCCCCTGCCCCTTCCACAACCATGAAAATGGTGAACATTTGTACTAATTCTAGGCCCATCATTTAAAGTCATGTTAGCCCCCTGAGCACCCATCCAGTGAGCTGCCATCTGACTGAAATTCTGAGCTGCATTTTGCAAACAATTTTGGCTCTGGTGTGGGTTAAGGGCATGCCTGCCCACCCACTGACCACTTCCACTGATTGCAGGGTTCATATTATTACAAGGGGTTTGCATTGAAAATGCATGATCATTCCTAGACTGATTAAAAAATCCATTACCATTGAATTGTTTTGTATAATGATTAGATGGGTCCATTCTGTTTTGCTTCCTTCTAATATTGTGGTCACTTGCAGAGGTGAAGCTGTGATTAAAATGCTGTCCAATAGCCGATGAACTCATACGATTTTTTGTATAAAGCATTGCCCATTTCTAAAGTCAAAATTTGACCTGCTATTGGAATACTGATTCTGAGGTCTGTGGGGGTGATATGGTATTCCTCTTTATTTCTAAAACTATTAGAGGAGGTTAAAGAGTTTGGTTCTCTGCAGGCATCCTCATTCAAACTGGCATGGTTTCCAACATTTTGGCTGCCTTCAGCAATGAAACTTTTTAGTTCCCATCCTTCATATTTGCAATCTCCATTGATTAAAGAAAGGGATTGGGGCCTAAGCTCCTGCTTAGCTTCTCTTTCACCTTCCTGATCATAATTAGGAACATGCTCTTTTTTCATTTCAAGTGATGCCAACAGATTGTTATAAGGACTCTTTGTGATGGTTTCAGTGAATTTGAAAGAAGAATTTCCAAACCCATTTTGCATATTCCCATGCTCATGAATGTTGCTCCACTTTTCATCTTTGAAATTTGTGTACGTGTTAGAAGTCATAAGAGATTGAGATGGAGACACAAACTCCTGTTTCACTTCTTGTTTGACCCTGCTGTCCTCATCATTTAATTCTTTTTTTTTTATTTTCTCTGGTGGTGATAAATCATTACAGGCATTCATTGAAGATTCTTCTCGCAATAATGAAGAATTAATTTTCACATCTTGGCCATTACTTTGCTCGTTGCTACTGCCATTTCCAGATTTTCGAGGGAGATAACTTTTCCCATTATCTTCCCCAGGGGGTACCAATTTGTAACGAATGGTTTCTCCTCCACAAGACACGATATGATCAAACAGCATGTTGGCAGAGCGCTTGCGACGCACACATAAATATCGTGCTGCACCTTTGCCTTTGCACTTGCTGCGTAGATTTAATCTCCTGCATTCGTCATGGATTATAAGCCGTTCCTCCAGACGAAAATCACAGTTAAAAACCAAATCCTCTTGGTTTCCAGATGCAGCATAGTTTTCTATAACCTCTTTGACTCGCCTCCGATATTCATCTGTTATTCCTTTCTCCGCTCCTAAGCCCAGACCCTCCCTGTTTAATACAGATTTAAGGGACACAGGCTCAGCAATTCCAGAGCCATCTCTACCTACTCCACCACCTGACCAGCCCATCTTCCTCAGCATCTTATTACCTACATTATTGTCACTCAGTATATCCGATTGATCTGTGAGCTCATTCAGCATCTCCTCTTTGGAGATCTTTGTGTCTGAGTCCACAGCCTGTTTGGTCTTGATCACCCAACAGATTTCTTTCAGTTTTCTCAGACCCTGCTCAGCTGCTTTGTTCTTTGCTGCCAGTTTTGAGCCCCCGTTGACATTTGCTAACATCTTGCCCTCCACCCACATCACACACTTCACAGCTTCTCCATAGAAAAAGTATTCATACTCTAATAGCATATGGTTAAAGTCAGCACTGCGCCGCACTGTATGAGCTGGGGTGCAGTCAGGTATAGGCACCAAAGGTTCAACAATTACAAAATCCTCCAGAGGTCGTTGCTCATCGATCCTCCTTTTGACAGAAGCTGCCTCCAAGTTGGACTCTTAATGTTGAGAGATATGATCTTTTTTATCTCTTTGTTGCGGTTTTCCATCTTCCTTATATGATGGTGGCAATTGGGCTTATGACTTTGGCAAAATTGTATTAGAAGGCTCAGGAGGGGGAGAGGTGAATGGCTCTTTAGATCCCTCAAGTTCTCTGCTCTCAAAGTCGAGTCTATTCATACGAAGTTCAGGCATCAAGATTTTCTGCAGTACAGCTTCATAAGCATTCACCTTTGAATCCTTTATCTTTATACCTTGGCCAGAGCCAATTAAGATACTTTCAACAAACACATGGCACCTAAAAGAGTTGTTGCCCCGGCTTCCCAACACTGGCTCTGTGTTGAATTCAATTCTTGCGGGCACTCGATTAGATGCAGAATGCAATTTGTAAATAGCATTTGGCCTGTCTGATTTTAAGTTTGCAACTTCTCATGCAAGCTTGCGAATCTTCACCAGACTAGGATCCTTCTCCTGGCGCCATAACTTCTGATATTCTTGTGGAGAGAGGACAAATTTAGCAGGTGGTGTGCGTGGAAAAGTCTGTTGCTGGGAAAAAGATCCTTTGGAATTGCTGCCTGAAACAAGTGAGCCGTTATCTCGCCAGGCAGGCCGGGAGTTGCCACCATTAAAAGATTTGTACCCTTCACCAGGTCGCACAAAACGCTGCATTGGTTGTACCTTATCTCTATAACTGTCAAACTGTTTTGCTGGTCCACCAAATTGAAAAGGAGTAGACTTGACAGATCCTCTGCTTGGACCTTCTGAACACTTGGCAGAGGGTCCAGTATTATTGAAGAAAGATTGTATGTCATCGCTGTTAGAAGACTTCACAAACTGTATGCCCATAGACCTCTTTCCCACCCCCCCACCCCAATGAATCCAGTCCCGCCATTTTTATCGCCAAGTCTTCCAGTTTAGTAGGTTTCCTTTCTGAACAAAAAAAATTGACATTTCTTAAAAGTAAATTGAAACATTACAATAAAAGGAACATGCATCTCAGGGACGTGACATAATGTCTCCACAAAAACCAGCCAAAGAAGAAATAAATCTACACCTTTATCAATGATATTTCCTTGAAATTTTCTAAGTCTTCCTTTTTCAATCTTTAAGGACTTTAGTTAAAACACTTAACCAAACATAATACAGAAAAGAGATTTTTGTACTCAGCATTGGATGAAGCAATAGAAAAAATTACAAGTGAAATATTCTGGTTTAAAAGACAAATAATAATCATCATTGAATTGAACCAAATTACTAGAAAAATAAAGTTCAGATCTATGGTGATTCATCAGAGATATAACTATATAAAATTACCCTGAAATGAGTATTCACATGATAAAATGTTAACATTGTCTGAAATAATGCTTTTCTTTAGTTTACACAAATGTTATCTTTACAACGCACATACACAAATCAAATGCAGATTTCTAATGAAATCTTAAGGCTTAAACTTGTTGGACAACTTAATAAGCTTCAAAGAGATCTGATTCTCTCATGAATTCATCCATTTGTATGATTCAAATAACTCCTGATTATACCTCAAGTTACATGTAGTATTATGTTCCTATGTTTGACAGTATTTAATCCTAGTTGGAAAAGTTTTCATGAGAGGTAAGGGGGAACTTAACAATTGCATCTTCATTTAAAACAATCAGGTTCAAAAGAATGAGCATTACATGTAACAGTATCATAAAAAAGAAGTTCCTTCTAATCCTATTCTGTAAACACAAGCCTTAGTGCAAATTACTGTGCAAGCCTGCAGTTGATTGGCCTGCAAGACCAGCCCAAATTTTTTATTGCCCCGCAATGTTTTACCACGAAAATGAAGGGTTTATTTTCTCTGCCTGTCTAATGCACTCATTCAATGATGATATCTGTTTTTTTTTTTAAGATTTAGCTTAAGCAAAAAAACAGGTTACGACGCTGACACTGACAGACAGATCTACAACGAAGGATAAGCGGGAGGGTTAAGTTGAAATGCAATTGCCCAATTGCCATATAATGAGTTGTGTAGGCTCAAAACGCTGTTTACTTTGAACATGAAATTTTACTGTTACTGACAATTTGTGTGATGAGGTGGTGCAATAAAAAAACTACAAAAAATCCTGTCTCCAACTCTATGTTGTACTACTAAATATTAGTCTCCAACTTTTTGCAAGCTCACTATTCACATGTGACCTTGTGATAAAAATGCCTTTCTGCATACTGAGCCAAAAAAAAAAAAAAACAAAAACAAAAACAACAAGCTACACGATTCTTGAGTCAAGATGTTCTTTATACATGAAACGAGATCTATTTTTAGCTGACTGACACGCTGGCAGAGAGAAGACAGACGTAGCATCTCATTTGTATGGTGTGATAGGCCTAACTAATTAAAAAAAAATTATATTGAAAAAAATATGAAAAAATAAACAATTAGCCAGCGAGCATCAATTTGTCAGCATGCCTGCCACAACTGATGATCTTACACCTCTGCAATCTAATTAAATTTGCTAGAGAATATGGGTTACGTAAAGAAACATTTTTTACTGTTAAACAGGTCCGGCATTGAATATTGCTATGAAAAACATTTATAGTGAAGACAAACGGGGATACCTGATGTGAGATAGCTGGTGACTAACTGTGATAAGACTGTAAAAGCAAGAAACCTACTTAAATTATGAGCTCTTCACGAAGCTTTGGGAGTATTCTTGTTTCTTCTGGGCCTTCTTGCCTGCTTCAACCTCCTCAACCAGACCTCTGCCTCTCTCCTGAACTTCAATCATCACTGGGGTTGGGTATGAGCATCCATACAATGTCATATTGATGAAGCAACGTGACAGACACACAAGACGATCCAGGGGAAGACTATCAATATTTGTCTCCAGAAACTGTCGCCTCAATCTCCACTCTGTATTACTTTCAAATTCATCTCTCAAAAAGTTAATGTCCATGGTTAAATTGAAGACAAATCTGGAAACAGAAACACACAAGTCTAAATAGTTTTTGGTTTGACAGATTTCATATTGGAAAATAGCTAAAATATACATAATTCCTCATATCTTAGACCTATGCCGAAAAATTTATCAAGGGTTCATAGTACATCTATTATTATTAATACATGTATCACAAAAGGTTCAAATTAGCATATTTTTTGGTTAGTTCGACTAATAGCAAAGTTTGAGTGGTAAGTTTATGAACAAATTTCACTAAGAGGCAATTTGAAGAAATCAACTGCCATAGTTACTAAGTTTCATCACTTACTTTAATAAAGTTAACATAAAATTACTACATTCATGAATCAGAAATACATAAAAATTCCACGGAATCTTTATAGCTGCGAGGATAAAACCGGACTTTTAATTTTTATAAATACATATATATGCTTTTGACTGAGGTTGAGCAAAAAAGGTATTTCTTAGTCTTTGGAACGCGTAGTGAACTTCCCGTCAAAGGTTTGCTTTAAAAACTCAAACTGCCCAAAAATCCACTTTTATGAGCCTGAAGTAAAACTCGTGAGATCTTCTTAAGTGCATTGTACTGTACTGCAACACAAACACACAGGTGCAAGAAAAGTTTATCCTCTAATTGAGAGAAAGTTCCAGGACATGTGAGAACCTAAAAGTCAAATCCATTATAATAAAGAACAATGCCATGCTTGTCTTATGGTCAGCCTGTTCACTTACATCCATTTTATTGGGATTGGTTAGTATAGAAGCATTTTTAGTGGTCTTTTTTTCACAAAAGAGCTCTACATCCGAAATTTCAAAAAGAACCCCCCTCCCCCCCCCCCTTTCCCACCTGTTTTCCAGCCAATAAGGCACACGTAATATTATAAGGTTGGAATAAATTTATAACGGGATAGTATAATAGTTGGTCTTAACAAATACAGTAGAATGAACATTCAATACGTAAGAAAATGATGATTAATAGCTTTACGAACCCCAGTAACTTAAATAACTAAACATCAGATAGACTTCCGACTCAAGCTCCTAAATCAAGCTCAAACAGTTTGAGATAAACGTCTAAAAGATTTATAGGCAAAAAAAAACAACAAAAAACCTCAAGAAAAGGAAAGATTAAAAGTGTTTTTTAATTTAAAAAAATATAGTGAAGTTAAGCAGAAATTAAAAAATGATAAATATGTAATCAAATACCTTGTTTTTACAGCGGGAGCAGAGCTCTTAATGTTTTGTACTCCGCTAGCTCTTCATCGAATTTGGTGATCTCTGCTTTTTTTGCAGTGAGCGCCGCTTCTAACTCTCTGGCTTCTTCTATTGCCGTCACCCTTTTTCTAATCAATATATCGACGTCTGGGAAGAAAGCAAATGTTGGATTCTAAAAAATATGTTTATTAATAGCATGCAGTTGCAGTGTTTTACATTCAAAATATTTTTCCCCTTTGTACGGATTGCGTGAACTTTTCTTATTATTTCGATGTCATTAACTGGTCATATAAATTGACTAGAAATTCTATTAATCAGTTTTCCATGTCTTGCCTAATTCCAGGGGACTTTCAATCCCTTACCGGGGAGACCTTTGACTGGATAGACAAGAGAAAAGGGTCTTTTTTTAGATGATCCCTATCTTATTCTTTTAAATTCTTATAAGTATGAACTAGGGGCCTGTCGAAAGTTCTCTGCTTAAACTCTTATCTATTCACGTTTCTGTTTCCAAATATTGGCAAACAAGGTAATCAAATAGCATTCTGAAATATTGAAAATTAAAATTCAAGACAAACGTGGTATCCAAGACATATTTTTTTCAAGACAATACAAAAGAAACGCACCTCTCAAAATTTGTTTCCTGCGTCGCCTAGACATTTTTTTGCGCCGCCTTTCTCTGTTAAAAAAAAAAATATTAAAGGATATGACAGCTTTTCATTTTAGATTTCGCAGAACAAAATACATGTATTGATATCACAGTTCCACTAATGGATATATATTCTAATATTCCATAAATATATATTGAGTAGTAGGGCTTATACAGGAAAGATTGGAGGCATACATTTATGCCTCATACCATACAAGTGGACTTTGTTTCAACAGAGTCGATGATATCAGTCCTTAAGTTTCCAAACGATCTCAAAATGTTCATTATTTAAACCAAAACACTGGCTGTCATGTTTTTAAGCGTCGGGCACTAGAATTAAGGTTTTGAAAGTAAAATTTCCTGCAATAGCAATCTGAAAAACTTCTATTAGGACACAATATTGGACAAAATACACGTCTTTTATCAAGCCTAAAAAATCCTTAGATCCTGTAGTAGTACAAAAACATGGACCATTTGTGGCATGTGTCTTCATGCTCCCTGTCAAATGTACAAGTCCAGAAATGTGCTTTTTAAGGGTATGCTTTTTAGAAGAGTATTTTTTTAAAAGAAATATTGGCTCTGTTGATATTTATAAATTTCCATAAAAAACACACACACAAATCCAACCAATCAAAAGAAAATAGAGATAAAAACACTAAAAGAGGAGGGAGAGGAAGCGAGTGTGTGTGTGTTTGTGTGAGAGAGAGAGAGAGAGAAAGAGAGAAAGAGAGAGAGAGAGAGAGAGAGAGAGAGAGAGAGAGAGAGAGAGAGAGAGAGAGAGAGGGGGAGGGGGGTTAATATTCTGAAGGTTATATGCTTAGAACTGTTTTAGGGTCCAACCATACAAGTATCTCCGACTACCCCCTCCCCCTGGAAAATTTTTTGAAAATAAAATGGTGCAAAACTGGGCATTTTGGTGAATTTTGGTAATGCTTTTGACGGTTTCAAAGGCGTCACTTTATGAGCAATAAGAGGGTGTGAAGATGGATTGTCTTTTTTTTTTATTTTCTGTTATAGAGCATACTTTCGGAGGCAGCTAACCCCTACCCCCATCCCCCAGAGAGAGAGAGAGAGAGAGAGAGAGAGAGAGAGAGAGAGAGAGAGAGAGAGAGAGAGAGAGAGAGAGAGAGAGAGAGAGAGAGAGAGAGAGAGAGAGAGAGAGTTGACGGAAAAGACTGTTGAGAGAGCACGTGCAGAGCATAAAGCTTTGTTTAGCCTGTCTATACATTTGACAGCATCTTTAAAGAACAAGTAGACACTCCGAAGAAGGCCATGTGTAGCAAAAGTTAACTAATATCTTTTCCTGGGGTTTCAAGTCTTTGGTTAATTTTCTAAAAATCTGTGCGTATAAACTGTAAGATTGTCAACAGGCATTTTTTTTTAGATGAATAAAAGAGGATCGCTGAAAGGTACTGTAAAACAGTAACAGAGCTAACAGTTTCCTGTAGTATTCTTGCAAGCCAGAGTATGTGAAGGATAATTTCTTTCTAAAAGTTGGCTACTAAAGTAAGTTTTGATGACCTTTGAAGATAAATAAAGGCGTAAAATTTGAAGTACCCGTAATGAAAGAGAAACATTAAACATGGCCTGTATGAGAGCCATTTACAACAAAATTATCTGTGCTTAGATGATCGAAAAGCTTCCAACAAAGTGACATAACCTTTGTGATATCGCATTCCCTTTGATAAGACTAAAAAGTTTTCAGGCAACTCCCAATGACATGTATTGTCACTAATGATTATTTAGCTCAAAGTTTACAAATATTGATTAAACGAAACAGTACCTCCTTTCTCCACCTACGGCATTTTCATGCCTTTCTTCTCTTTCTGCCATTCTGAAAACAAAATTTGAAACCTCATTTCAAAAATTTTGTTTGAAAATCAGTTGAAACTGACAACCAATTTGAGTTGAAAAAACAATAAGTACATTCTTATACATGTACTGCTGTGCAAAACAAAGTATGCTATGAAAAACTGACACATGGAATGTTGAACTTAATGAAAATTATTTTTCTTCCCTTAAAAATTATTTCGGTCACCGCTGAATGATATGTTTAGTTCCGAGATATTTATCAGATTTTCGGGCGAATGTCGAGAAACACGTGACGAATAAAATCTTAAATGTTCAGGATGAGTCGATATAACTACACAGAAAAATCTCACTTGTTTTAAAAGATTTATTCGGAAACTGTTCTTTTATTTGTTGTTTCACTTCCTTTGCTTTTAGTCAATTGTTTCATCGGACGCTGCACCTTATTTTCACCCATAACCGAACTAAGTTATGGATTCCAATCTATACTGAATTTGAGACCATTAAGGAATTGGTCGATGTCAAAAGCGGTGTCCTGTTTGGTTTTCATCGGTACAGTTTTATGGCTGTGGACGATATAAGCCTGTTATTTTTGTGAAGTTTGCAATTCTTCAAAGCAGTTGTCTTCCCCATCGGTTCATTTGAACGGGTTATCATGCTCGTAATTAATATCCTTGTGAAGTCTCGGCACCCACCCATCTGTAGATGGGAAACAGTGGACTTAGGACTCCACTGATACTCAAGAACCAATGGGTGTGAACGCTGTAGATAAGCACCGCTGCTAGGCACGCCACCATAATCATAAGTTGGGCCTGCGATTAACTTAAGAGAACAAACACTGAGCATCAATATGTCAACTAGTTGGTTCTGTTGCGGTTAAACAATTAAGAAAAATGAACAACAGGCAAGTATCAATGCTTCTCTTCTGGTTATGATATGGCTTCAGCAGTACATGAAAAGTGAATACAAAACGCACAGATCAATGTCTTGCAGGATTATTTTCACAAACACTGACTTAGCTAAATTCTTCATACCGGGTGAAACTATAACAGTTGATGAACAATTGGATCCATGTAGAGGTTGCTGTAAACATTTATTCAATATAAGCAATCGAAACCCGGCAAGTATGGAAGGAAAAAAGAGTCTAAAAATGTCAGGACAACAGAAAGAAATCTCAGCATTGCTGCGGATATTTCAGTTCATTGACCAATAACACTCAAGGAACTGGCCATAATGTAACGTGACAACTATTTGAACGATCTGAAACTAACCGAATCACGGGCAAATAAACTCACAATGGTTAGGACTGTGGAAAGGAACCAAATCTTCCTCCTGAGAGAGCTCAAGAAAAGAAAGCCCTTCCCCTATGAGGGTTATTTTTTCTTTCGCCATCACCCCGTATTTAATTTTGTACCAAAGCAAGCGGCAAAAAACCTTCTGCTAAGCACAATACACAATGGGGCAGATGTTAGCCTAGACAGTTAAAAGCCAGAAATTGGGTTGACTTACGACAAAGCAAAAGAAGGCGTGGATGAGATGGACCATATTGCTCATGCCTGTAGTCAAAAAGGTGGCCACTGGTGATGTTCTTCAACATATTTGACCTGATACCGATTGCCTCTATTATTTTCAAGATAATCTCTCTCTCTCTCTCTCTCTCTCTCTCTCTCTCTCTCTCTCTCTCTGTCTCTCTCTCTGTCTCTCTGTCTCTCTCTCTCTCTGTCTCTGTCTGTCTGTCTCTCTCTCTCTCTCTCTCTCTCTCTCTCTCTCTCTTTTTCTCTCTCTCATATATATACATGTTTATGACCCATTGCCAAATAAGGCATATCTGTATACGTCACTGCAGTACTTGAGCCATAACGTTATGTCTAAACAACGGTTCTATCTATAATTTGGCACAAATAAAAAAATGTAAATAATCAACAGCCATGCAAAATTTTATTTTGATTGATCAATTGTTTTTTTTTTTTTTTTTACAGACTTCCAAACTATGAAATCGATACTAAAATCGACCGTGAAAATCTATCATGAAATAAACCTTACAAGAAACTACACACCAAAATCCTTTTAAGATGGCTTCAAAGGTTACTTTTCTCTCCTGAGACATTGGAAGAAGTGTAGCCATGGGTTCCAATGCTTTTTTAGTGAAAAAAAATCGTTGATTATGTCATACGGGTGTTTCAAAAATTCATAACTTAACATACGATTTTCCCGTCAAATACACCTAGGTGTTTGAATCTACCAAAATCTAATACATGTCTAAGAAACTAGCTCTTTTTTTAAACCATGGCGACAAATTCAGTTGGATTGAAAAATGATCTTAAAGCCCCAAAAAATAAGTGGTCGGGGGTTGAGTCTAGTCTTAATATCGCCAAAGTGCATTTTCGTGTCAAAAGCCGTGACGAAAGTTACGCGAAAAAAAAACAAAAAAAACAACAAAGCAGACAAAATATTAACAACCACATTTTTCAAATCATAGATTGTGTGGATATTTCCTAATTTTAAGACTTCAAAGTTATTTAAAAAAGAACGTCCGTCCGCCTTGTCGGATATTACTTTCGAAAAAAGATTTCGCGAGACACGATGACCGTTCGCATTTTTCGCGTCATACTAAGAACGGCTCTTGAGAGTTACTCCGACCGGTAGATCTAGATCTACCCTGCATGACATCGCATTCAAAGTCTCCCTTCACAGGTGAGTTCTGTTTAACGATAGTTTTTTTTTTATTTCGCTATGACTTCTTTTGTCTTTTCATTACATTAACTTGTTTTTGGATAAAACACTGAAGAGTCAAGGAATTGACTATACTGTCATGGCGTCTCACTCGTCATTTTTGTGTAAGTTACTTGGAAAAGAGACAATCCCAGCTTTTCACTCTCTTCTACAACAATATTTAGAAGCCTTTGTAAATCCTCTTCCGATCCTGCTAATAGAGAAGTATCATCTCTATATCTTAGGTTGTTCAGATTTTCACCATTCGCTTTGAGTCCTTCACTTTCATCCAAGTTTCTTAAAATTACTTTACTGTACAAATTGAACAGGTCTGGCGACATCACACAACCTTGTCTTACTCCCCTTTTAATATTTGTGTACTCACTGAGTTCTCCATCTACCCTTACCGCAGCAGTTTGATCCCTATTTCTAAGCACCCTCAAGTCTTTTCCATCAATATCTAGCTGATTCAGCATCTCAAACAACTTTTCATGCTTTACCTTGTCAAAAGCCCTAGAATAGGTCTTATACAGGAAAGATTGGAGGCATACATTTATGCCTCATACCATATAAGTGAACTTTCTTTCAACAGAGTCGATGATATCATTCCTTAAGTTTCCAAACGATCTCAAAATGTTCATTATTTAAACCAAAACACTGGCTGTCATGTTTTTAAGCTTTGGGCACTAGAATTAAGGTTTTGAAAGTAAAATTTCCTGCAATAGCAATCTGAAAAACTTCTATTAGGACACAATATTGGACAAAATACACGTCTTTTATCAAGCCTAAAAAATTCTTAGATCCTGTAGTAGTACAAAAACATGGACCATTTGTGGCATGTGTCTTCATGCTCCCTGTCAAATGTACAAGTCCAGAAATGTGCTTTTTAAGGGTATGCTTTTTAGAAGAGTATTTTTTTTAAAGAAATATTGGCTCTGTTGATATTTATAAATTTCCATTTAGTTCGACTAATAGCAAAGCTTGAGTGGTAAGTTTATGAACAACTCAGACCTTAAAATGGTGATAGGCCTAACTAATTAAAAAAAAAATTATATTGAAAAAAATATGAAAAAATAAACAATTAGCCAGCGAGCATCAATTTGTCGGCATGCCTGCCACAACTGATGATCTTACACCTCTGCAATCCAATTAAATTAGCTAGAGAATATGGGTTACGTAAAGAAACATTTTTTTACTGTTAAACAGGTAAGGCATTGAATATTGCTATGAAAAACATTTATAGTGAAGACAAAACGGGGATGCCTGATGTGAGATGGCTGGTGACTAACTGTGATAAGACTGTAAAAGCAAGAAACCTACTTAAATTATGAGCTCTTCACGAAGCTTTGGGAGTATTCTTGTTTCTTCTGGGCCTTCTTGCCTGCTTCAACCTCCTCAACCAGACCTCTGCCTCTCTCCTGGACTTCAATCATCACTGGGGTTGGGTATGAGCATCCATACAATGTCATATTGATGAAGCAACGTGACAGACACACAAGACGATCCAAGGGAAGACTATCAATATTTGTCTCTAGAAACTGTCGCATCAGAGAGCTTAGGTTATAATCAATTTGCTGACTGTAATCTTTGTATGAACCAAAATAAAATACAACTTTGGTTGAAGTATAAAGAGTTGTCTTAAAGGGGAATATAATTATTCATATAATTCTGAGCAGCGCAGTAACATTCATCATAGACTTTCTTGAAAAAGCTGTCGGATGGACAGTAAAATACCAATTGACCAAAGAAAACATTTTTTTACAAGACGATAAAGAGATATACTGAATAAAATCTTTACAAATACACATGTAAATATATGAAGTTAAATCAAACTCTTTACTTGCGTTATCACCAAAGTCTCATTAAAAAAACAGGGCCAGTGCCAAGACCTTGAAAATTTTTCAGGATTTATATAGCACTTAAATGGGAGCATACTTGTATTTAAATTTAATTTGAGTGCTAAATTACAAATAAAGATAACAAGAGCTCCACCAATCCTTTTGTAGTGTATGTAATAATCAAGTATTTTTTCTTTTTTCTTATCTTCACTAAGGCAGTTGACTAAGAGGCAATTTGAAGAAATCAACTGCCATAGTTTCTAAGTTTCATCACTTATTTTAATAAAGTTAACATAGAATTACTAGGCCCTTCATTCATGAATCAGACATACATAAAAATTTCACGGAATTTTTATAGCTGCGAGGATAAAACCGGACTTTACATTTTTATAAATACATATATATGCTTTTGACTGAGGTTGAGCAAAAAAGGTATTTCTTAGTCTTTGGAACGCGTAGTGAACTTCCCGTCAAAGGTTTGCTTTAAAAACTCAAACTGCCCAAAAATCCACTTTTATGAGCCTGAAGTAAAACTCGTGAGATCTTCTTAAGTGCATTGTACTGTACTGCAACACAAACACACAGGTGCAAGAAAAGTTTATCCTCTAATTGAGAGAAAGTTCCAGGACATGTGAGAACCTAAAAGTCAAATCCATTATAGTAAAGAACAATGCCATGCTTGTCTTATGGTCAGCCTGTTCACTTACATCCATTTTTATTGGGATTGGTTAGTATAGTTAGTTAGTTAGTTAGGGCCTTCCGCGTCTCAGTCGTCCGACGGGGGCGCTTCGGCAGCTTTTCGGATTCTCGTCGACAGTTCTCTCCATTGCTGTCTGTTCTGGGCGATGCATCTTAGGTGTTCGAGGTCTTCCCTAGTTGTGAGTTGTAATGTGTTTTCTTGTAGTCTTGATAGGTCTTTGTTGAGGACGACTGGTAGTGTTGTTAAAGGGCGTCCCCGAAACTTTTTTCCGTGTGTGGCGAAATAGCTGTTCATTGATTTATTAGCAGGTATTTCAATATTTCTTCTAAGTATGTGCCCGAAAAGGCGCCACCTGTTCTCAAGTATATAAATAGAAAGGGGGTGTTCCTCGCACTTGTTGTAAAGAGATGAATTTGTGATTTTAACGGGGTATTTGATGTTGAGAACTTTCTTCAGCTGTTTACGATGAAATGCGTTTAATTTTTCTTCTTCAGATTTTGTCAGTGCCCAGGTGCCGCAGTTGTAGACAAGTATTGATTTTACGAGCGACCTGTATAATTTCAGCTTGGTCTTTCTTTTAATCTTATCTCCTTTGATCCAGACATTTAGAAGCTTTGTCAGTGCTGCATTGGATAGTCGTTTCCTCTTCTCGACGTCTTCTTCGTTGCCTATGAGAGTTCCAACTTTTTTTGTATTTTTATACTCTGTTCCAGCTCTTGACAACGTTGTAAACTCTGTCTTATCTATATTGACCAGTAGATTGTATTTATGTAAGGTGTTTTGTACTTCTTCCGTATCGACGAAATTCAGACCAACAAAATCTACGTCGTCAGCGTATGCAATCTCTGTAGGTAGAGTCTTTTCCAGTTCATTGGTCGGTTGTGGCAAGATGGTTCTTACTTCTTTCAGGGCATTCTCTAAATATACTGAAAACAATACGGGGCTAAGACTGTCTCCTTGCGGGGTGCCTATGTTGCTCACAAAAGGTCTTTCCTTTGTTGCACCATTGATCCTAGTGTTAATGACTGTATCACTTAAGAGAAAACGTATTATTCTCAGCTCATCTTCTTCAACTATGCGTTCTATTATATCAAGCAAGATTTGTCTATCTATTGTGTCGAAGGCTGCTGACATGTCAATCCCTGTGATTTTGATCATCTCGACATCCTCTTTCTTAGCCTTGGCTGCCAGCCATTTATGCGTCCATGCGACGTCGGACGTGCTTCTTTCAGGCCGAAAGCCACTTTGGCTGTGAGATAGATATTCTTCAATGTGCGGTCTTATTCTATGAAGAGTTATAATTGAAAGAGCCTTTCTGATGGTGTTAAGTAGAGTAATAGGCCTTAAGTTTTTAGGTGGACCTTTCGGCTTGCCTGGTTTGGGTATTGCAATTAATTCTCCTGAGTTGATGTTGATTGTTTCGTGTTCCTCAAACACCCTGTTCAATATGTTTGCGATACTTTTATGTAGTAGTGGTGTTCCATATTTGAGGAGCTCTCCACTTATTTCGTCTCCTCCTGGAGCTCTGTTGTTTTTTAAACTTTCTAAGCTTTTTCTCACTTCCTCCGATGTGAATGGTTTATTCAGTTTCCTAGGTATGCCTTGAAACGATGCTATACTTGCTAGATCTTTGTTTTGAAATTTTTCTTTAAAAAAGTCCGCTATTATTTCTAAAGTTTGGTTAGGATTGATGACGAGCTTTCCTGACGAGTCTTCCACTGACGGATTTTCGTAATGTTTTTGATTAAGCAGCTTGACTGCTTTGAACATAGCATTATCTGAGTTTGCCTCATTTATCTTCTGTACTTTTTTCTCCAGTTCTTCATTTCTTTGTTCAAGGATCGTTTTCCGAATCGTGTGTAGTACCCTATTTCTTTCATTTCTTAATTTTATCTTTCTTTCTTCGTTATCGGTGTTTTGAATTTGTAGCCTAAGGTCTTTTTGTCTGTTCGATAGCTCAGAAATAGTATCATTCGCGGTGCGTTTTTGTTTGTTACACGTATTTACTCCAGCACTTGTTTTGGCTGACTCTTTAATCGCCTGTTGTACGTTTGTCCATGAATCGCTCACTGTGCTGTTGTTGTTGTCTTGCTCAATTGTTGTCAGCCGCTCATTGAGACCTGTTTTATATTGGTCTAGGCACACTTTACTGCTAGTTAGGTTGGCTAAGTTTATTTTTGGGGTCTTTGGTGTGTTCTTTTTTGTGTGCCAGAGCTTGCCTTTTTCAAATTTAAAGGTTGTTTTAACTAGGCGGTGGTCGCTGTTTGTTAAGGTCCCCGCGTATGATCTTGCGTTCGTTAATAAATGTTTATGTCGCTTTTGACAAATTATGAAGTCAATTTGGTTAAATATTGAGACGACCTTTCCTGTGTCTTTGTCCTTAAATTGCCCTGTCCATGTTGTTATATGCCTGGATGGGTGGTTAAATGCACTATTCGTAATGAAGTAGTCTCTATCTTCACACAACTCTAACAATTTCTGGGCATTGTTGTTTCTTTTTCCTTTTGAATTGGTTAGTATAGAAGCATTTTTAGTGGTCTTTTTTTCACAAAAGAGCTCTACATCCGAAATTTCAAAAAGAACCCCCACCCCACCCCACCCCCCTTCCCACCTGTTTTCCACCCTATAAGGCACACGTAATATTATAAGGTTGGAATAAATTTATAACGGGATATTATAATAGTTGGTCTTAACAAATACAGTAGAATGAACATTCAATACGTAAGAAAATGATGATTAATAGCTTTACGAACCCCAGTAACTTAAATAACTAAACATCAGATAGACTTCCGACTCAAGCTCCTAAATCAAGCTCAAACAGTTTGAGATAAACGTCTAAAAGATTTATAGGCAAAAAAAAACAAACTCAAGAAAACGAAAGATTAAAGGTGTGTTTTAGTTTTAAAGAATACAGTGAAGTTAAGCAGAAATGTAAAAATGATAAACATAGCATATAATCAAATACCTTGTTTTTAAAAAGATGACGGGATCGCCGATTTTAATTTGTTATATTCATATAACTCTTCCCTTATTTCCTCTAATTGCAGCCTTTTTCGCTCCGCAGCACGCTCTAATACACGGAGTTCTTCCTTTAGTCTCCGATCTGTTAGGAGCAGTTCTTCGACGTCTGGGAAGCAAGCAAATGTTGGATTAAAAAAATATATGTTTATTAATAGCATGCAGTTGCAGTGCTTTCAAAATATTTTTCCCCTTTGTACAGATTAAAATCTAATTAAAATCTAATTAAGTTATCTATCTAAGATAGTTATAACTATATTTTTTTTAATAAACAGTGTAGTTTCTCCAGATGATGGGCCCTCAACCCACCGCCCGCCTGTCGTGATACAGTATGTCACGAGGCTGTTAAGGACAGACTCATTGTCTTGCTATCTAGAGTGAGTTCCACACTGCTCATGCACCATTCCTGTCTCCTCTAGCGAGCAGGGCCAGGGTCACTCACAATGGAGACTGTTTCACTCTCTGAGCTGGCGGTTTAACTCCGGAGTAGACCTGGAACTTTGTTAGAATTGGTGGCGGCTGGGGAGCCCTGATGCAACATCTGCTTCAAGCAAACGAAACGTAGAGAAATTTCCACCTCTTTTGGGCTCATCAGTTGTCATTTCATGGAAGCCATTCATGAGTTTTTGGTTATAATTGATCTCCTAAAAGAGGGTGATAGCTGAAAAATCAAGGTGCTGAAAGATTTAATAACATTCTTGGGTCCAAACCTCAAAGTGCCGCCGTGAAGACAAATTTATAGAACGCGACATCTTTGTCTATATCGCTGCTCATAATAGTCTCAACAGCTCTGAAGGAATCATCCGAGACAGAGGCTTAAGACTGTTTTGAGAAGAGTTTAGTGGCGTAACATCGTGCTCGTCGCATTAAGGTGCGTATGAAAGACGCCAGGATTCCTAGAGACACTATTGTCGTTACTCTTAGGTTCCCCCCCCCCACCCCCTAACTTCTCAACTATGATAATGCGCAGTTATTTCAATCTGAAGTTTCATCCTTACATTCCACACACCATTATTGCTTTGGTCATTATCTTGTTTTTAGGGTAAGGACAAACACAAACGCAATACAAAGTCAGTATAAATATGGTCGTTGTGGCAAGATGATCACGCCAAGCAACAGCGTTCACCTGATCTTTTTTGTAATAACTGCAGGAGAGAGTTCCTGAGAGGATCTGCCCGCAGTTCCGTGCAACAGCTGTCCTTCAGATGCATGGAGAGATCTTTTAAGCACATCGCTACAGACCTTGCGTGGAATTTCAGTAGGGGAAAGAAACCCATAAAATGCTTATTCCCAAAACAATCTGAAACCAGAATTTGTGGTAATCAAGGAAGAGACCATCCATAAACAACACGGAAACAACCCAGATAGGAATATCGATAGGATATCGTTCGATCTGTCTCCCGCGCAAGCAGCTAGATCCTCAATTAATAATGAGCGTGCCATCATCCCTTCTAAGTCACTTCCGTCTCCTTCCAACCCCGTCTTTCTCGGATCCAGAGTTCACCAGAACAGATGTGGATTAAGGATTAAGTATTCTAAGAACACAGAATATCCTGCTGATAGGTCGCGCCCTATACCCTATAACCTCATAAGCATATGTGATTCAGATGGCTGCGGACAAGAAACCGAAAACCCTGTTGTAGCCACTGTAGCTTTTGCGTGAACTTTTGTTATCATTTCGATGTCATTAACTGGTCATATAAATTGACTAGAAATTCTATTAATCAGTTTTCCATGCCTTGCCTAATTCCAGGGGACTTTCAATTCCTTGCCGGGGAGACCTTTGACTGGATGGACAGGAGAAAAAGGTCTTTTTTTAGATGATCCCTATCTTATTCTTTTAAATTCTTATAAGTATGAACTAGGGGCCTGTCAAAAGTTCTCTGCTTAAACTCTTATCTATTCTCGTTTCTGTTTCCAAATATTGGCAAACAAGGTAAACAAATAGCATTCTGAAATATTGAAAATTAAAATTCAAGACAAACGTGGTATCCAAGACATATTTTTTTCAAGACAATACAAAAGAAACGCACCTCTCAATATTCGCTTCGTCATTTTTTGACGTTGTTGCCGCGGTTCTCCGTTTAAAAAAAAAAAAATTAAAGGATATGACAGCTTTTCATTTTAGATTTAGCAGAACAAAATACATGTATTGATATCACAGTTCCACTAATGGATAATTATTCTAATATTCTGTAAATATATATTGAGTAGTAGGTCTTATACAGGAAAGATTGGAGGCATACATTTATGCCTCATACCATACAAGTGAACTTTCTTTCAACAGAGTCGATGATATCAGTCCTTAAGTTTCCAAACGATCTCAAAATCTTGAAAATGTTCATTATTTAAACCAAAACACTGGCTGTCATGTTTTTGAGCTTTGGGCGCTAGAATTAAGGTTTTGAAAGTAAAATTTCCTGCAATAGCAATCTGAAAAACTTCTATTAGGACACAATTTTCGACAAAATATACGTCTTTTAATCAAGCCTACAAAATTCTTAGATCCTGTAGTAGTACAAAAATATGGACCATTTGTGGCATGTGTCTTCATACTCCCTGTCAAATGTACAAGTCCAGAAATGTGCTTTTTAAGGGTATGCTTTTTAGAAGAGTATTTTTTTAAAGAAATATTGGCTCTGTTGATATTTATAAATTTCCATAAAAAAACACACACATAAATTCAACCAATCAAAAGAAAATAGAGATAAAAACACTAAAAGAGGAGGGAGAGGAAGCGAGTGTGTGTGTGTGTGTGTGTGTGTGTGAGTGAGAGAGAGAGAGAGAGAGAGAGAGAGAGAGAGAGAGAGAGAGAGAGAGAGAGAGAGAGAGAGAGAGAGAGGGAAAATATTCTGAAGGTTATATGCTTAGAACTGTTTTAGGGTCCAACCATACAAGTGGTATCTCCGACTACCCCCTCCCCCTGGAGAATTTTTTGAAAATAAAATGGTGCAAAACTGGGCATTTTGGTGAATTTTGGTAATGCTTTTGACGGTTTCAAAGGCGTAACTTTATGAGCAATAAGAGGGTGTGAAGATGGATTGTCTTTTTTTATTTTCTGTTATAGAGCATACTTTCGGAGGCAGCTAACCCCTACCCCCATCCCCCAGAGAGAGAGAGAGAGAGAGAGAGAGAGAGAGAGAGAGAGAGAGAGAGAGAGAGAGAGAGAGAGAGAGAGAGAGAGAGAGAGAGAGAGAGAGAGAGAGAGAGAGAGAGAGAGAGAGAGAGAGAGAGAGAGAGAGTTGACGGAAAAGACTGTTGAGAGAGCACGTGCAGAGCATAAAGCTTTGTTTAGCCTGTCTATACATTTGACAGCATCTTTAAACGAACAAGTAGACACTCCGAAGAAGGCCATGTGTAGCAAAAGTTAACTAATATCTTTTCCTGGGGTTTCAAGTCTTTGGTTAATTTTCTAAAAATCTGTGCGCATAAACTGTAAGATTGTCAACAGGCTTTTTTTTTTAGATGAATAAAAGAGGATCGCTGAAAGGTACTGTAAAACAGTAACAGAGCTAACAGTTTCCTGTAGTATTCTTGCAAGCCAGAGTATGTGAAGGATAATTTCTTTCTAAAAGTTGGCTACTAAAGTAAGTTTTGATGACCTTTTAAGATAAATAAAGGTGTAAAATTTGAAGTACCCGTAATGAAAGAAAAACATTAAACATGGCCTGTATGAGAGCCATTTACAACAAAATTATCTGTGCTTAGATGATCGAAAAGCTTCCAACAAAATGACATAACCTTTGTGATATCGCATTCCCTTTGATAAGACTAAAAAGTTTTCAGGCAATTCCCAATGACCTGTATTGTGACTAATGATTATGTAGCTCAAAGTTTACAACTACTGATTACACGAAACAGTACCTTTCTCCATCAATCGCTGCTCTTTCTGCCATTCTGAAAACAAAATTTAAAACCTCATTTAAAAAATTTGTTTGAAAATCAGTCGAAACTGACAATTAATTTGAGTGGAAAAAACAATAAGTACATTCTTTTACTGAACTACCGTGCAAAACAAAGTATGCTAGGATAAACTGACACATGGAATGTTGATCTTAATGAAAACTATTTCCCTTCCGTTTAAACTGTTTCGGTCACCGCTGAACGGTATGTTTAGTTCCGAGATATTTATCAGATTTTCAGGCAAAGGTCGAGAAACACGCGACGAATAAAATCTTAACTCTCAACAGGCCAACCAATGAGATATCGTAAAAATATTTACGATGCAAATACCCTCTATTGTGAGACTAAATGGAAGCTATAATTACCCTGCAAAATTACCCTACTTTAAAACCCTTCAAAAACTGCCTTATAATAAGTCTACACAAACAAAGCTTACATCACTGGAAAGATCGTTTTTTCTTCTTTTGAAACATGTGTTTTGTTTTGTTATTCTTAAACTGCAGGTATTAAAAAAATCTGCATTAAAAAGACTACCTTTTTGAAAATTCGCTTGCTGGGAGCGTCACACAGATTATACAGCTTTCACTTAAATTGCAATATCTCGGCCAAGAAATCATATTTTTGCATGATTCAAACTGTTCCATGACTGGAAGAAGCTCTAGTTTAGTTTCATACCACACAAAAGGAGAAATATAGAGGCAGCTATTTTAAGCGTCAATATAAAAACTTTGAAGACAAATAATAATTATTAATAAAGCTTCCGGATTAAAAAATAAAAGTTGTGTGGTAAAAAATTTAAGAATAACCAATTTTCTCCGTTATATAAAAAAAAATCGCGCAGTTGGAATTTTTCTTGGTCGAGAGATTTAAGTTTAAAAAAGTCAACCCAAGGATCGATCTCTAAGCCTTTGCAATTGCCTGCCACAGCTCAATTGGCTGTTCCAAGAGAGGGTAATTATGTTCATTTATAACAATATGTTTTATAGGCTATTTATTAAAATAAACACAATGGTTTCCGAGTTTTTAGACGGGAGGCTGAGCAGAATAAGGAACAGCAAGAAAGCCCTTGGTCAGTTCAGTAAAATTATTACTGATTTAATTTTTAAAACTCAATGAATTTTGAAACTGCATGCATCTATGGATTTATTATGCATATTTCAAATAATGCAAACTCGATTTTATCTGTGAATACTCAAAATTTGTGCATAAAACCGCATTTTCAATGCGTGTTCATGAAATTAATTCAAAATGGCGGCTGCCGATATTTAGAGCTAGAAAGTCATGAATTTCGCTTTAAGTAGCCAAATGTAATTTTTTATTCTCTATCTTTGGTAGCCAAATCTAATTAACTTTTTCTTTTGTTGAACTTATTGTATAATGTATGCATTTGAAAATATAATGATCTATCATAATCAATCTCTGATTATAATTCTTTTTACTTCAGTTGGTGATTTAAAATTAGTTTTGATAAAGAAGCAGTGATCAATTTATCAAAAAGATAGCATAATTAGATTCAGCATCCTAAAAACCATACAATCTGAAAGTTTCATTATTGTAGTACGAAAAATGTGCTTTTTGTCATAAAACTTCTGAAACATGATGCTACATGTATATTGACCAATTTTCTTCCAATGCGCAAAATTTGCCGCTAAGCCAATTTTGGGTTTCTTTAACTTTTAAAGATAAATTTCTGCACTGCACTGCATTTTTTTAGGAGGAGCTTAGGTGACCGTGCATTATTGAAATGAATAAAGGCGTGCGATGTCCCAAATTGACATGCCAATGCTCACTTATAGGCGCTGTATTTCTCTTACATTTACTTTCCAGAGGCCATAGAATATAATTTTGAAAGGCTTTAGACCTATATGCCAACTATAAATCAAAACAAGCTAAAGTCTTGAACGAAATATAGAATCATCCCATTCGTAAACAGATATATTGCCCTTTAATCTACATGATATGTATCTCACCTGAAATTCTTCAAACGACGTGCTTAACAAAAACATGTCAAAAAATCTAGAACAGATCAATTTGTGCCTGCAGATCTATATCATATATTTTGAATATAATTTTTGAGCACCAGAAGAGAGTATGTGTCCTCAGCCTCTTTCACGGCGATTCAAAATGGAGAAGTGAGCGAGTAAAATTTGAACATGTGCGAATACCCAAGAGTGTGTTATGTTTTGGCTACTCTTTCACCTCAATCTTCAAGGACATTGTCCGGAGACAGCTCAAGCTTCTGTTGTATTTCACTTTAATCACTGCTAGGCCTTGACGTCCGGTATTTTAAAAATAAAAGACTGCCATATTCATTTCAAGAACCAATTAGATTATGTGTTACACAAAAAAATAACGAATCACTATGACTGACTCATGGATCGGTTGCAGGACTCAAGGTTGATTTTCGTTCACCCTTATCTAACGCAGTCTTGAAACGACATTGGAGGCTTTTTCATCTCAGCTCAAGGTTACGGAGAAATATAGAATTATTGCAAATTGATGATTACTGACGTCTCAAGGACTCTCTTTAAGTATTTAAAAATAGAAAGAATAGAACTACTATAAGTATTTATAGCAATTGAAGGTCGCGCGAATCAATGTGTCTAATGATCATGTGACATATTATTGGGAGAGAAAAACAATTCCTTGGTTACCAAAACGATTGGAAAGTGTTCGTCACCTAAGTCCATTAAAGCGATCGTAAAAATTTTAGGGTAGGCCTGAACCTATCGTTAACGTGATCGTTAGCCCTCTTTAAAAAGTCCCCCCTAACGATAACCTAACGACCGGTCGTTAGCGAAAATATGCCTTTTGAATACGTCGTTAAATTAACGCATGCGTTAGCCAGTTAACGACAACCTAACGATAGCGTTAAATTCTTCTGAATAGGGGCACTAATTATAGACGTGTAAATGTGATCTAGCTATTAGATTGAGAATCTAGATCTAGGTTTAAAATCTAGAATTCTGTTGCTAGGCTGAAAGCCAGCCTTTACATTGTCCAATCACTTTGTGAGAGCTTTTGAAGCCCTTAGCTACTAGATGACAAAATGTCCAAAGCTCTTATTATTGCTCACAAAATTTAGCTTGTTCCAAATTAGGGTTTAAGTGACACCTTTCCAAGATCTATAGTGCCCGTATTCTAAACATTTTGGAGTTAACGCACACGTAAAATTAGCGACCTGTCTTTATAACGATAGCGTTATCTACGATGTATTCAGAAGATTTTTTTAACGTCATCGTAAACACCGCCGTATTCAGAACATTTGTCTAACGATAGCGTTAAAATAATGACCGAGATAATTAATTTATCATTTACTTTTGGCGTGTTTTGCAAAAATTGTCACTTTTCACCCGGAAGTTAAGGCTGTTGCCTTGTTTACATTTCATATCGGGCTTGACAACGATGTTTAATGTATAGAAAAAAACTGTTTGGAACATTATGCAGATTAATGGTTCTTGTTCTAGCTGCAACCCAAGGATGAAACTATTGTCTAAAAAATATATATATAGTCTTTGCTTTAACATAGTGTCCCTCATCTGATCTAATAAAGAGCTAGATCTAGATCTAGATTTAAATCTAAGCTTATTTAGACCTACAATCATAACAATGCCTACAGTTAATCTAGACTTTGGAAACTCAATGCAATGCATTGTAAGATGTTGTGGAACAATAATTGGTACCCAATAATTGCTGTTCAGAATCGAGTTCAAGAGTAAAACTTAAGTTAACTAAATTCCCAGCATGTTATCTCTCATTTGATTTATATAAGAGTTATGCCTAGATCTAGATCTAGATCTAGATCCAGGCCTTAAAGCAAACCTGTGTCTGTACCTAGATCTAGATCTAAATTACAATTTATTAAGGTAAAGTAAGAGGCCTTTAGATGCATAATTACTCTTTGACTGAGTCTAAATAACCTAAAGAACTTGAGATACACTGATGTTATTGTATTCAATTTCATATGAGTAAAATGTTTCTAATCATTATAGCCCATGCCAAGTTTTTTTTTTCAAGATTTAGATGGGAAAGGCCCTTCATTAATGTCCATTGGTAGTAATGCTACTGCAAATCGTTATAATATTACTTATAAAAGTGAAAAAAAAAAAGAAGAATTGGGCTTGTAGCAATACTTTCTCTTAATTCAGCTAACATTAGGATGAATTTAAAAAATTAACATCCCTTGGATTGACTACCTTTTTATGTATATTATAGCTCTTTTCCTGGTTACTCTCATTTTCCAATTTATTTAGAAAAGTCTTTACAGATTATGATTATAAATGAAAAGCATAGGTGAAAACATTCTACTACTTCTAGGTATAAAGTACCCTCTCTCATGGGAATAACATACTCATTATTTTTTTTTAAATTTGTACATTTACTCTTTTTAATAATTATTCACAAAAATTAATGATGTAAAATGTGTGTTCTACGCCTGGTTTGTATTGAAAAAAAAAAAGCTCAATTGAGATGAAATTAAATAATGCTGAAATAATACAGTATCTTAGGCACTACATAAAAGTGCTTGCAATTGACCTCCTTTATTTAATCCAACTCTTTTAACAGCAACTACGTATAAATGCATTTTTAAAGTCTGTGCCTCCCCCCACCCCTTTTTGCTATCCATATACCAATACTTTGAAAAATCAATTTTAAAACTTGATCAATTTTTCAAAACGTGCAACATTGTTCACAGATTTTCAAGCTCTGTGCATTTAAAAATATATAAATCTTTTTGTTCTTTTTGTAGAGGAGTATAATATTTAAAATGTTTAGTGGCCAGCTTGTTAAGTTGAAGGAACAATAAACACAATCGTTTTAAAACTGGATAGAAAGAAGTTATTTACAAGCAAGTCTTTGAACAGAAACTTTTAGCCATTACTAAATGACTTCTCTTTCTCTTACATGTATTGTTTATTAGTTTATATGTTTTTTATAATCTGAATAAAGAAAAATCAGCAACATATAATTTGAGATCAGCATGTGCAATTTCAGCAATATTCAGTTTCTATCACAGTTTTGATTTGCTTAATTCAATGTCTTTTTAAAATATCACTGCTCACTTCAGTAAATTTTTTTTAGGATAATTAATCATTTAAATAATTCAAGACAATACATTTTGCACTTTTGCAAAATGATATTCGCTTATATACATATAGTCTACATGTAGTGGGTAAATCTTGTAAATTACTTTTCAATTTAGAACATTGGAATGAAAAAGTTCATTTTTACTGCATGAAATTTATTCATAATTTGTTGAGCTGCCTGTTTTCTGTCTCTGTAACTTGTTGAAGGTACTGGAGGAAAGCAATAAGATCTCCACTCTTTATTTATTGAAAACTGCAGATTGAAAAAGTTGAATAACATAAAGTGATGCATTTCAAAAGAAAAGTAATACTTTTGTATTTCTTGGTAAATAAAACGTTTTGGTTACCTAAATTTCACCGAGAAAAAAAGATTGACTCTATGTACCATTTGCAAAGTCCAATATTGAAATCGCTTCGTTTTGAGGGATTTCATTTTCTAAAATCATTTGGCTTTTTTTTCCGAATAAGCAATAATCTTAAATACCCTGGTGAATAAGGAATGAAATATTTTTTTAAATAATGGCTTCCATTGGGCTTGATTTAAAAAAAAAATGTTCTAATTCTAAAAGAAAGCCTAAGGCAAAATCTCATGACTTCAATAATGATTGATCATTAAGTTCATTTAAAAAATCAGTTTACCAAAGTATAAGAGAGCAATATATACATGTATGTATCATTAAATCTGACTATAATTATTTTTTGAATCTCTTATTTTTTTTTTTTTAAAGTGTGCTCACTTTTTTGTTATAATGCATAAATTTAGAAGTTATGGGTTTTTGGGGATAATATTTTTATTTTCTATGAAGCTGGACTAATGGGGGCTGATATGTAAAAACATTTTTTTAAAGTAAGAGCAAATACTACTACTACTACTACTACTGCTGCTGCTGCTGCTGCTGCTGCTGATGCTGATGCTGCTGCTGCTGCTGCTGCTGTTGCTGATGCTGCTGATGCTGATGCTGATGCTGATGATGCTGCTGTTGCTGATGCTGCTGATGCTGATGCTGATGCTGATGATGCTGCTGCTGATGATGATGATGATGATGATGATGATGATACTAATGATAATAATAATAATAATAATAATAATAATAATAATAATAATAATAATAATAATAATAATAATAATTATAATAATAATAATTATAATGATGTTAATGAGGTTTAAAAAAGAAAAAAAACAGAGAAAATCAAAAGAATATTATCTCAAGAACTGTGGAACTCATGCATTTTGAAAACTGGTTTGTGGAATCACCACAAAATAAACCATGTACTTCTCTTTTCATAATTTCAATCATGGATGTGCCTACTTCCATTTGAATTAGGAAAATGCCAGCGTTGAATTTTGAGACAATTTTTAATATATACATCAGTCTCACAATATGCTAATAACTGCTGGAAAATGAGAATTTGTAAAGAAAACCTTACTATCTAAGTATCTTGCCTTCTGTCAGTAAGTTCGTCTGCTGCCTCTCTCTCTTTTTCTGTCTTCCTGTCTCTCTTACTTTCTTTTCTCTTATATATAATGTTATGTTCAACAAAACATTAGAAGAAGAGGAAGAAGAAGAAGAAGAAGAAGAAAAAAGAAGAAGAAGAAGAAGAAGAAGAAGAAGAAGAAGAAGAAGAAGAAGAAGAAGAAGAAGAAGAAGAAGAAGAAGAAGAAGAAGAAGAAGAAGAAGAAGAAGAAGAAGAAGAAGAAGGAGGAGGAGGAGGAGGAGGAGGAGAAGAAGAAGAAGAAGAAGGAGAAGGAGAAGAAGAAGAAGAAGAAGAAGAAGAAGAAGAAGAAGAAGAAGAAGAAGAAGAAGGAGAACGAGGAGGAGGAGGAGGGGAAGGAGAAGGAGGAGGACGAGGACGACGACCACGACCACGACGACGACGAGGAGGACGAGGAGGAGGAGGAGAAGAAGAAGAGGAAGAAGAAGAAGAAGAAGAAGAAGAAGAAGTAGAAGAAGAAGAAGAAGAAGAAGAAGAAGAAGAAGAAGAAGAAGAAGAAGAAGAAGAAGAAGTAGTGTGCCGGTACTATTACTACTCCTACTACTACTACTACTACTACTACTACTACTACTACTACTACTACTACTACTACTACTACTACTACTACTACTACTACTACTACTACCACTTTTACTACTACTACTGCTGCTGCTTGTGGTCTTTCTGTTCCATTTTAGAAGACATATCTAAATATCCGCCTATCAGAGCCTGTAATCGTGAGCGCTGACACATTCACGTCTAATGCGTTTACTGCTGTCCGTTAGAAAGTAGCATATGTTTCACAGTATGTCTAAACTTCTTTCCCATCTTATAGTAAATAATAAAATTCACACTGGAATTAATCAGAGAAAATAAAAAGGCTAATCTTGATATGACTTTGAAATATCTGCTATAGGCCCCCATCGGCCGAAACTCCAGCAGAGTCGCAGAGGCAAGAAGCTTCAAAGCTCCAAAAGATTCGAGGACCATGAAGCAGGTTGCTATAGCCAACACTGTCTTTGCTACGCGCGTGTCTTTAAGATACTTCCGCATCGCTTTATTGTCTTTAGCGTTAAGTGAAATTGACCCTGACTGATTAAGTCGCCATGCTGCGCTTCGATTGAGGTGGACCGCCATAGAGAGAGAACAGACAAACACGATAACAAGAGGGGTGATGTTCATGAACACCATCTTAAAGAATGAGTGAATATAAAAGATAGTATCTGCTAGCGACGATTTTCTAAACCTCACTCCGATGAGAGTCCTGTTCGTTTTCGTATCGAACCTGCTGTAAAACACATACATGTAAAATGTTATGCTTGCTAAGGGCAGAATTGTCAAAGCAAATATTGTAACAACTATGAATACTGTCCTTCTTGGTCGAACGATATCCTTAACTTTCAAGGGAAACACAACACACAAACACCTCTCCAAACTGATGAAGGTTGTGATCCACGCACTAGTCTCAGAAAATATTTCACCGGCAGAACCACCTGTAACAATCACAATTTCGCTTGGTATGAATGGAAGATCCAGATCAGTGAAAGCTGGTATGAAACAAAGTGCGTTCCATGAGAATGCTATAATACAGAGGATGTCAGAGACACAGAGCGCGCAATAACTGATGTTTATTGGTTCCGAAAAACCCATCTTGACATAAGTTATTATGATGAAAATATTACCAGTCATTCCAAAAAAGGCCACAACAATCATTCCGTAGCTGATGCTCTCCATTAGAATAGAGAAAACTCTGCCAGGAATGTCGTAGTTTGAGAGGATAGTGGTGTCATTTAAAAGCTGAAACAACAGTCTGTTCTGGTCAGTGGTCTCGCCTTTTGTGCTAAAGGGTGTCATCTTCCAGTCAGTCCCTGTAGCAATTTACGCTTGGCTTCTTGAAAAAGAGAAAATATTTACTATATTAACAAATCATCAATAATTTCAACGGTGAAGTTTTTTTCCTCTGTTTAACTATCAGTTCGACGTCAGACCCTTTATTAATTATAAAAAAAATTCATTTCAAGTGTGTGTTTTTCTAACATTCTACTTGTGAGTACGAGAACATGTTTAATCACCATCATCTTGAAACTTGTGACTACGTCTAAAGGACACCCAAACTTGCCCAAAGAATAGCGACCTAATCATCGTGATCACATGCAAAGTTTATTTCTAGATGCATGTAAACTTGAACTCTAAACATTTTGATTGAATCTTGTTGACTTACAATACAGTAGAAGGATCTAAATTGTAATTGTAATTCTTATATGACACGGGGTTCCTATTTTTTTTTAAGTTAAACATAAACTTTGTGTTTAGTGAAAGAAAGATGATATGTAATATCTGTATTTTATTTCACCCATTGTCCGACATCTGACAAGCTACTCATGGTTCACCTAATTATTCCACCTAAAAGTCAAAATTTTGGTTTAAAATCTAACCATGAACATGCCACTAGCCTCTTTTTAAGGTCAAAGTAAGGTTAAGATATATTGCATGCCCAGAAAATTTGGAATTGAAAAATAGTTCAATTTCAAATAATCATAACTTTGCTTTGAATTAAATCTACGTAAATGTTGAATACCTCCCTAGAGACTACAATATCTAGATAGAAAAGCTGTCAGGACCAATAATCGGCTTCATTAGAGAAATGATTTAATAAGGGTTGCATAAATAATAAAGCATCTTACCATCATTTGTTTCTTTCTTTTTTATATGGAAACCACTTTTCCACCACAATGGATTGCGGTTTTTTTTATTCTATCTGCAGTAAAGCACATCAGCACACCATAATCACAGTTTCGGTGGAGAGAGAAACTAAATAAGAGCTGCCTGAAGAAAAGTACTCAGATTTGGTTTACTTATTGAGCATGAGGTCTTCATTCCATTTACATGTATATCAAATAAAAAGTGTCTCAAGGCGCTACACAGTTGAAACTGTTAAAAGAGTGGCTCTGGGGGATATAAATTTGTTATTCTTGTGTACTTTGCTTTTCTTCAGTGTAATTCTTATACCAACCTGTTGATTTCAGCAGCGCATCATGCTTGAGGTTTATTAAGCATTAAAATCTTCTTCTCTTACATTCTCATTATGGATATCACTATTTATTTTATGTGCCTTCGTTTGCAAAGATACGCGAGTTCGAAATTTTGTTAAAATGAAAGAACTATTGACATCCTGTACTGTTTTATTCTTGCCAAGTTTTAGCTTTCTAAAAACCTATACTCCTGTCGTCTATGTCGCTCATTTTTGTGATTGAGAGCAAACAAGATGGAGATCGCTCTTCTTCATGTTTAGGAAAGCCTTATAAAATTATGGTTCATTCTCCACGTTTCCCTTTCGCTATGTAATGTCAAGATGCATAAAATTTTGATACAAAATGATTCTCAAGACAGCCTTTGGTGTTCAAGTTCTTATTTTTTATTACATAAAGTTTATGTAATTCTTCTGGGTGTCATAGGATATTTTTCCTAACATCTTCTTAAGTCTTGCACGGAGACAGAAATCCAGGGCTTGGCTACAGAAAATCATTTTGTTTAAGATCGAATGTTGCAGTTTAAAGGCGGTTATCTTTCACTGCAGTGTCAACTTCTCTTCCAATATAAAAAACCAAAAGCGGAAACTACTTTCCTTATGCATTTTTCTACCGTGTTCTATAACAACAGCTGCTTAGAGCTTTATATTGTAAAGTAGAGACAACTTTTAACCGTTTCATTGTAACGTGTCTCCCAGTTATGGCAGTAGGGAAAATTAAAATATAAGAATATAATCTTTTCTATACCTACATGTTCTTGTTACCGCTTGAGTATCAGTGAGGGTAACGGTTCACAATCTGAAGTTCTGAAATCTTTCTAAAAACAAAGATTTAAATCCGCCTTTCTTCAAAGGTAACAGAATGACAGTCGTGTACTTTAAAGATTTGTCAGAAAGATTACACGTCTCCATTTTTTGGATATATTTATGTTTATTATTTTTTATGATTGCATAGGAAATTTTTTACAGAATTTTATATATTCATATTTTTTTTTAAATCTTAATGTTAGGAAATTATAGAAGCTCAGGATATGAAAATGTTTCGCCAAGAATCTCCATCAATGTTTACGTACCAATTATTATTAGCTTACCGAATTATGCGGAAAGTCTTCATTTATCTGGGCTAATAATATGTGGCCCACTGCATTCAAGAGATGGGAGTATAGTTACCAAGTAATTATCCATTTCTAGATTTATTGTTTTGCATTGATCCCTGAATACTAGCTGGAGCGAATGAATCTGTGCCTATAGCGGAACATAATTACGTTCCTGTCCCATTTCAAATGGAATCGCTTGCATTCATCGAACAGCGGATCTTAAATATACATAGTTAGTTTGAGAAGATTACCTTACTCTTAAACAGTTACACAAAAAACGTTCTATATTGAAATAACTGAGCTTATCTGACACTCTGCAGACTCAGTATCGAAGTTGAAAAAAAAATATAATTAACTTTCGAAAAGTTAGTGAGAATAAGTTTTAAACCATGATTTTCAAAAGCTTCCACATCCAAACACTGCATTAATACAGTTACAATTTTCCGTATAAACAGAGCTCTAATAGCATGTTAGAAATTTCATTATGTCAAAGATACTTTGCTGCAAAGGAGAGATAGCGCTTATTGCATCAGAGTAGGCGCACATCTATTAGCAAAAATTATTTACATAGAATATTCAGTTAAATGAATAATTCGTAGAATTATGGAATTTGAATATTATTATGTAGCGACACTTAATTGATCCACTACTCACACGAGAGAGAGAACGAATGCGCGTGCGTGGATTCATGTTTCAGAGCCCGGATTAAACGAGCTCTAGTAGATCACAAAACACAAAAAGGATGTCAGTAATGTTTAAGGGAAGGATACCCGGAGGGCAAGTGAATACTGGGTGCCTTAAAGTGTTGCCATAAAAGAATATTTAAAGTTCATAATTTTACGAACTATTCCTTTAACTGAATATTTTGTGGTAAAACAGTGACCCAGTAATCATATGAGATTTCAAAGCACAGAGTTCGTTTGAGACGGTGAGAGTTTCTGAAAGCAAAAGAGACGCTCTGGACGATTGGACAAAGTTACGTTAGAAAATGAAGAAAAACATTTCGGGCCGGTTAAGGAGAGGAGTTAAGCACCCTTTCTGCAAAGCGTATATTGTCTTCAAGCTTAACTCCGCGACGAAGATAAAAACTTTTTGAAGTTAGAAGCGTTGAGTCCTCTAGCTGTGTTGAGGATACTCTCGAGATCTACTCCAGAGGACTTAGCTTTGGAAGTGGAGGACATTCATTGAGGGGTATCTCTGCAGGCGATCTGCTAAGTTGTTTTAATCCATCTGCTGATGGTTTACCTCCCGATGTACGTAAGTATAATTTATATGTACAAATTTTGGAAATTAATTCGAACAACTCATTAGACCGTTAAACTAAAGTTCTCTCAATGCTACACGGGCGGAGGCCGGGAGTGTTGCATGTCCTGCGCTCTCCTCAGTCATGACAGATGGCTGCTCTATTGCTGTGCGACCTTATGTTATATGCTGGTTGTTGTTTCTTTTTTTATTATTATTTAGAAACATGAAGGTGTGTAGTGAATATCTTTTTTCTATGGGGGCACGATGAAAAGATTTTCCTTCTTTTGTTTAGATTTGGTTTTGTTTTGAGAATAAAATATTTTTCTTTTTCTGTTTTTTTCTAATCATGATTATGGCTACGCTCTTTCGACAATTTCTCAAGATAGATTGTACGCTATTTTTTATTATTTTAATTTCCACACAAATTCACTTAAACTTGAGGCTAGTGTTTATGATTTAGTCTAAAGTTCGATATGTGTTGGTTGAATCTGTTTTCGAACTGATTTTCATATTCTTATGTAGGTGACTTTTTTTTAAAGTTTCTGTTCAACATATATAATGATATATATATATATATATATTTATATATATATATATATATATATATATATATATATATATATATTTAGTAGTAATAGTAGTAATAGTAGTAGTAGTAGTAGTAGTAGTAGTAGTAGTAGTAGTAGTAGTAGTAGTAGTAGTAGTAGTAGTAGTAGTAGTTAGTAGTAGTTAGTAGTAGTTAGTAGCAGTTAGCAGTAGTTAGCAGTAGCAGCAGTAGCAGCAGTAGCAGCAGTAGTGGTAGTAGTAGTGGTAGTAGTAGTGGTAGTAGTAGTGGTAGTAGTAGTGGTGGTAGTAGTAGTAGTAGTAGTAGTAGTAGTAGTAGTAGTAGTAGTAGTAGTAGTAGTAGTAGTAGTAGTAGTAGTAGTAGTAGTAGTAGTAGTAGTAGTAGTTAACGATCTTACTTTAAATATATGTGCATGCTACACTGGTATTTCGAGCAGAGAATACTGTTACCGTTTATCCTCTGATCTCGTCAGGTATGTGGAGTGCTGCATTATTGTCCCAACCTAATGAGAATGGAGGACAAACATCAGTGTCCTCCGTTCGAAAGGTACAATGGTGTACTACTATTAAAAAGTTCCGGCTCTTGAGCACTTTAATTAATTGTTACGATCAATCTTCATACTATATAAAACTATGGATCCATTCACACACACAGTATATATATATATATATATATATATATATATATATATATATATATATATATATATATATATATTTCTCACCTATATTCTTCGCAACAGTCTCATCTCAATAGAATTTAAAGTCACATTTCATTCCTAGGAAGGACAGTTTTACCGCCTGTAGTTCTAACTTTATTTAAGTGTCTTGAGTGTCTCTTTCAAAGGTTTGTCTCTGTACTATATCTAGAACACAAAGCAATTTGAAAGGACAAAAACATGGCAAAGTCAGAGGTCATAGAAAAAAAATAGATTTAAGATTAAAATTTAAAACTTGCAAAAGAAAAAAAAAACGAAAAAAAATCTTAAAACGTTGAAATGTTGCTAGAAGTTTGGTTGTATGTAGAAAAATGTGACCGTAGAATGCAATTTAATACCAAGAGAGATTAAAACAATTAAAAGTTTTATTATCGAAGGGAATAAATTTGAAGCTCAATGTATACATAGGTATTTTTTTACAAAAAGATTTAATTGGCTACACAAATTTGAAAATAATGAAATATTTTTTCACCCACTTAATGTCAAGCAGGTTATAATGTAAAAAAGTTTTTAAAAAAAATTACTGTCATGGTTACATGCTTCTGTGTATGAATCACCAAGGCAAAGATGTTTTAGTAACAAATGACTGAACACAACAGAACAGCAAGTTGAAGCACCTCAGCCTCAACAGTGAAACGAGTAGAAGTCAAGCCTGGAACACCGGCAGCTCAATTAACAAGCACAAATGTATCAGATCATCTACATGCTGACAAATAAATAATTTTTAAAAATTGAGTAAATACTGTTATAAATTCAAAGATTGCAGCAAAAACAAATCTCTTCTGAAATAAAGGCACTTGAAAGAAAAGCTTTTCTTATTTTTTTTTAGAAGAACTTTTACAGACTTAAACTGATTGAATTAAAAAATTAAATTAAATTCACAAATAAAAGAGAAAATAAACAATTTAATACAAAATTTAATAATCAATCACAATCTCAAATCATGCTTAAAGAAGATTAAACAAAATAATGTACCTTCTTTTTGAGGGCATCTTAAAAAACCTGAATCAAAACTTTATGTATATAAAACTAGGATAAGAAGCATATAGGTCCTTCCACTGTATTCATCCTATTAATATATAGTGAAGCTAAATTGAATGATACAACACAGCATTTTGCCTTCAAAACACAAAGTGTATCACAACAAAGACATCTTAATATTTGTATTAATATTTTATGCCAATAATAACAAATGAGATGTAGCAAATGCAAAAAGGCACATAATTATATATACATATTTATACATACATACATACATACATACATACATACATACATATATATATATATATATATATATATATATATATATATATATATATGTCTACACTTAATTATCACAAATGTGTACTATGTAGCTAAAAAGCAATATATATATACATAATATTGTGCCTTCCTTTGTCCTTTCAAACCAAATAGTTTTACCAAAAGGACATTTTAAAATTTGGTAACAGCATAGAAATATATTTATATACAGATTGGGTTTCTTAAATTATAGCATCATAAATATTGAAAAAAAACTAGACTGCTTTTAAGTCGGTTTTAATGCGGTATACAGTTAGAAGGCATCACACAACAATCAAATATAACATTTTTCTTTTAACATCTGCTTAGTTTGATTGCTCATAACTCAAATACATTCTTTCTTTTTAAGTTACTGAAAACATTACAATTCTATGTCTCCTTCTGACAGCCTAAATAAAAAAATGAAAAAAAAAATAAATGTAAACATCATGTTCACTCTTTCAACTCAATTTTTCATAAATTGTCCGATAACATTTGAAACTATCACATCCACCACATAATAATGCAAAGTCTGTAAAATAATATAATTACAAGCTAGACGTCACAACTATAAATTTTTTTCATATGACAATTCCTTTCTCTAAGGAAGTCCTTTTAAAATATTTTTTTTCAATCATATCTGACACAAAAGAAAAAAAAAGTAACGAAATGAGAAAAAACATTTAATTGTTTTAAAAAAATGTCCATATATAAAACATATTTAAAGTTAATATGGGCAGCGGTAACTGTTTCAAAATCTTGAATTATCTTGTTCTTAAAAAGAAAAAAAAAAAAGAAAAAGAAATTAGTCAATGAAGTTTTCTCGTACTTTATGCATAAAAAGATTATTAGCTGTAAACAATACAAAAAAAAATGTTAGCACATGCTATTTTGTTTTAATCTGTAATATTTTTTTTACTTCCTGGAAGCCCTGGCTCATTATTGACTTCTGCCTAGCGCCAGCAGGGTATGACTGAGGAGAGCGGAGGACAAACAACACTCCCGACCTCCGCCGGTGTAGCATGGAGAGACTTTTGGTTGAGCACTCTAACCGGTTGTTCGAATTAATTTCCAAAATTGTAGATATATTTATATATGTGTGTGTGTGTGTGTGTGTTTCATAACAAACTTTATATACATATATAATAAAAAATAGATTTGATCTCCCCTCAACCATTCCATGTGCAGTAGTAAAGTGCTTCATGCTTTACTCCCTTAGGCATGATGAAAAAAATGGAGACGGAAAGCTTAGAGGGACAAATCATTTGCTGTTCTCAAGCGTTCTGGATAGACTTCTTGGTGGATCTATCAACGATGCTAAAATAAAATTTCTAATATGGTATTAAAGCTCTGATTTATACGGAAAATTACATCTGTATTAAAGCAATTTTTGAACGTGGAAACTTTTGAAAATCATGTTTGAAAATTTATTGCCACTTACTTTTCGAAAGTTAATTATATTTTTTTTCAATATCGATACTGAGTCTGCGGAGTGTCAGATAAGCTCAGTTGTTTCAATATAGAACGTTTTTTTGTGTAATTGTTTATGAGTAAGGTAATCTTCTCAAACTAAATATGTATATTTAAGATCCGCTGTTCGTTGAATGTAAGCAATTCCATTTTAAATGGGACAAGAACGTAATTATGTTCCGCTATATGCAAAGATTCATTCTCTCCAGTTAGTATTCAGGGATCAATGCAAAACAATAAATCTAGCAATGGATAATTACTTGGTAACTATACTCCCATCTCTTGAATGCAGTGGGCCATGTATTATTAGCCCAGATAAATGGAGACTTTCCTTACAATTCGCTAAGCTAGTAATAATTGATATGTAAACATTGATGGAGATTCTAGGCGAAACATTTTCATATCATGAGCTTCTATAATTTCCTAACATTAAGATAAAAAAAATATGAATAGACATATTCAGTAAACAATTTCTTATGTAATCATAAAAATAATAAACATAAATGTATCCAAAAAATAGAGACGTGTAATCTTTTTGACAAATCTTTAAAGTACACGACTGTCATTCTTTTACCTTTGAAGAAAGGCGGATTTAAATCTTTGTTTTAGAAAGATTTCATAACTTCAGATTGTGAACCGTTACCCTCACTGATACTCAAGCGGTAACAAGAACATGTAGGTATAGAAAAGATTATATTCTTATATTTTCATTTTCCCTACTGCCATAACTAGGAGATACGCTACAATGAAACGGTTAAAAGTTGTCTCTACTCTACAATATAAAACTCTAAGCAGCTGTTGTTATAGAACACGGTAGAAAAATGCATAAGGAAAGTAGTTTCCGCTTTTGTTGGTTTTTATATTGGAAGAGAAGTTGACACTGCAGTGAAAGATAACCGCCTTTAAACTGCAACATTCGATCTTAAACAAAACGATTTTCTGTAGCCAAGTCTTGGACTTATGTCTCCGTGCAAGACTTTAGAAGGTGTTACGAAAAATATCCTACAACACCAAGAAGAGTTACATAAACTTTATCTTATAAGAAATACAATAAAAAGAACTAAGGTTCGTTAAATATGGATTAAACTTGAATATTAAAGGTTGTTTTGAGAATCATTTTGTATCAACGCATCTTGACATTACATAGATAAAGGGAAACGTGGAGAATGAACCAAAGTTTTATAAGGCTTTCCTACACACGAAAAAGAGCGATCCCCCATCTTGTTTGCTCTCAATCCCAATACTAAGTGACATAGACCCTATAGGTCTTTAGAAAGATGAAACTTGGCAAGGATGAAACAGTACAGGATGTCAACAGTTCTTTATTTTTAACAAAATTTCGAACTCGCGTATCTTTGCAAATGAAGGCAGATAAAATAAATAGTGATATCCATAATGAGAATGTAAGAGAAGAAGATTTTAATGCTTAATAAACCTCATGCATGATGCGCTGCTGAAATCAACAGGTTGGTATAAGAATTACACCGAAGAAAAAAGCAAAGTACACAAGAATTACAAATTTATATCCCCCAGAGCCACTCTTGTAACAGTTTCGATTGTGCAGCGCCTTGAGACACTTTATATTTGATATACATGTAAATGGAATGAAGACCTCATGCTCAATAAGTAAACCTACTCTGGTTGCTTTTCTTCAGGCAGCTCTTATTTAGTTTATCTCTCACCGAAACTGTGATTATGGTGTACTGGTGTGCTTTACTGCATATAGAATAAAAAAAAAAGCGCAATCCACATGGTGGAAAAATGGTTTACAGATAAAAAAAAAGGAAAAAAAACAAATCATGGTAAGATGCTTTATTATTTATACAACCCTTATTAACCCATTTCTCTAATGAAGCCGATTATTGGTCCTGGCACCTTTCTATGTACATATTATTGTCTCTAGGGAGATACTCAACGTCCACGTAGATTTAATTCAAAGCAAAATTATGATTATTTGAAATTAAGCTATTTTTCAATTCCAAATTTTCTGGGTATGCAATATATCTTAAGCTAACTTTGACCTTTAAAAGAGGCTAGTGACATGTTCATGAGTAGATTATAAACCAAACTTTTGACTTTTAGGTGGAATAATTATGTGAACTATAATTAGCTTGTCAGATAGTCGGACAATGGAAGATAAAATATACATACTGCATATCATCTTTTATAACTAAGTACGCAGAATTTTTCTTTCACTAAACACAAAATTTATGTTTAACTTAAAAAAAATAGGAACCCGTGGCAGATAAGAATTACAGTTACAATTTAGATCCTTTAACTGAATTGTAAGTCAACAAGATTCAATCAAAATGTTCAGAGTTCAAGCATCTAGAAATAAACTTTGCATGTGATCACGATCATTAGGTCTCTATTCTTTGGGCAAGTTTGAGTGTCCTTTACACGTAATTACAATTTTCAAGATGATGCTGATTAAACATGTTGTCTTACTCACAAGTAGAATGCTCGTAAAACACACGCTTGAAATGAATTTTTTTTTCATAATTTATAAAGGGCCTGAGGTCGAACTGATAGTTAAACAGAGACAAAAAAATTCACCGTTGAAATTATTGATATGATTTGTTAATAAAGTAAATATTTTCTCTATTTCAAGAAGCCAAGCGTAAATTGCTACAGGGACTGACTGGAAGATGACACCCTTCAGCACAAAAGGCGAGACCACAGACCAGACCAGACTATTGTTTCAGCTTTTAAATGACACCACTGTCCTCTCAAACTACGACATTCCTGGAAGAGTTTTCTCTATTCTGATGGAGAGCATCAGCTACGGAATAATCGTTGTGGCCTTCTTTGGAATGACTGGTAATATAATCATAACTTTTACCAAGATGGGTTTTTCTGAATCAATTAACATCAGTTATTGCGCGCTCTGCATTTCTGACATCCTCTGTATTATAGCATTCTCATGGAACGCACTTTGTTTCATACCAGCTTTCACTGATCTGGATCTTCCATTCATACCAAGCGAAATTGTGATTGTTACAGGTGGTTCTGCCGTCGAAATATTTTCTGAGACTACTGCGTGGATCACAGCCTTCATCAGTTTGGAGAGGTGTTTGTGTGTTGTGTTTCCCTTGAAAGTTAAGGATATCGTTCGACCAAGAAGGACAGTATTCATAGTTGTTACAATATTTGCTTTGACAATTCTGCCCTTAGCAAGCATAACATTTTACATATATGTGTTTTACAGCAGGTTCGATACGAAAACGAACAGGACTCTCATCGGAGTGAGGTTAAGAAAATCGTCTCTAGCAAATACTATCTTTTATATTCACCCATTCTTTAAGATGGTGTTCATGAACATCACCCCTCTTGTTATCGTGTTTGTCTGTTCTCTCTCTATGGCGGTCCACCTCAATCGAAGCGCAGCATGGCGACTTAATCAGTCAGGGTCAATTTCACTTAACGCTAAAGACAATAAAGCGATGCGGAAGTATCTTAAAGACACGCGCGTAGCAAAGACAGTGTTGGCTATAGCAACCTGCTTCATGGTCCTCGAATCTTTTGGAGCCTTGAGGCGTCTTGTCGCTGCGACTTTGCCAGAGTTTAGGCTGATGGGGGCCTATAGCAGATTTTTCAAAGCCATTACAAGATTAGCCTTTTCATTTTCTCTGATCAATTCCAGTGTGAATTTTATTATTTACTATAAGATGGGAAAGAAGTTTAGACATACTGTGAAACATATGCTACTTTCTAACGGACAGTAGTAAACGCATTAGCCATGAATGTGTCAGCGCTCACGATTTTAGGCTCTGATAGGCGCAGGTTTAGATATGTCTTCTAAAATGGAACAGAAAGACCACAAGCAGCAGCAGCATTAGTAGTAGTAGTAGTGGTAGTAGTAGTAGTAGTAGTAGTAGTAGTAGTAGTAGTAGTAGTAGTAGTAGTAGTAGTAGTAGTAGTAGTAGTAGTAGTAGTAGTAGTAGCAGCAGTAGTAGTAATAGTAGTAATAGTAGTAGTAGTAGTAGTAGTAGTAGTAGTAGTAGTAGTAGTAGTAGTAGTAGTAGTAGTAGTAGTAGTAACAGTAGTAGTAGTAGTAGTAGTAGTTGGAGTAGCAGTAGTAGTAGTAATAGTAGTAGTAGTAGTAGTAGTAGTAGTAGTAGTAGTCGTAGTAGTCGTAGTAGTAGTAAACGATCTAACGTTAAATATCTGTGCATGCTACACTGGTGTTTCGAGTGGAGGATACTGTTACTGTTTATCTTCCGTTCTCGTCAGGTATTTGAAGTGCTCTGATAATGTTATTGTCCCAACCTGATGAGAACGGAGGATAAACAACATCAGTGCTCTCAATTCGAAAGGTAAAATAGTGTACTACTATTATAAATCTTCGGCTCTTGAGCATTTTTATTAATTATTAGGATCAATATAATTATATATTCATATATATGTATATATATATATATATATATATATATATATATATATATATATATATATATGTATATACTAGTTGAAAGCCCGCAAATTCACAGGACTGAAAGTTTAAATCAATACCCCTGTATTAATAAATTTAACAGAGAATTATTGTACTCGGCATTATAATATTAACGCTGATTTGAAGGCAACATTGGTGTAGCTTGTTATAGTCAAAGAGTCCTCTCATGGCGGTGCCCATTCAAATTGTAAACTATAATAGCTTTTAACTCTTGACATAGCTACATATATCTTACCATAAGTGAAAACTGACTGTGGAAGATATATTCCAACTTTTATCAAAGTTTGACCCTGTGACTTGTTTATAGTCATGGCATAGGACGTTGTTTTTTTTTTGGAAACTGTCTCCTAGTGAGTTTGAATGGGAGATGACAGTCTTTGTTGTTGTTAGTGTAATGCGTGGAATGAATACAATGTGTCCAGCATGTGTACCTGTCATTATTTTAGCTTGAATGACTCTTCTTCCTAGTGTTTTAATCAGAAGGCGTGTGCCGTTGAGGAGTCCTTGAGATGGATTCAAATTTCGTAAGAGCATCACTGGTGTGTTGACTTTGAATTTTAGTTGATGTGGTGGTAGGCCGGTTGGATTTTGATTATTGAGGAATTCAATGGGGTAGAGATTTTGATCTGCATCTCCACTTGCTATTGAGTCTGCAATGTTGTATGTGTGTTCAGTAGCAGATATTAATTTTTTTTATCATTTTATCATTGATGTGGTCTACATTTTCAGGTGTTGTTGTTAAAATTGCTCTTTGGGACAGGTATTTTTCTTTAGTGTAATTTTCATTGAAGTCATTGTAAACAGAGGTGATGAGGTTGGCAAAGCTCAGTTGGAATTAGATCTGATCCAGTTTGTCGTAGATCTAGATCTAGATTTCGATCAGTATCAATAGATATGGATGGTTGATCAAGTGTTTTTTTTTTGTGGTGGTGTGGTTGGGAGGATTTGATTTTGATTGAGTGTTTCTACGTATCTGGATCGTCTTAAACGACGTCTATTTTTCTCACCTGCCATCATAATAGCGATCTATCTTCCACAGTTAATTACATCACTCAGACTGAGGTGGTCTTATCGCTGGTTGGCCTAGGCTATGCGGGAGAGGCAGATCTAGATTCTAGATCTAAATTGAAGAGAAAGTAATGTCAAAGGTCTAATTTTGATCAATTGACGCATAACATTGTTTTTTAAAAAATGGGTATCATGTCTCTAATGTTTTGTTAGTTTTAAATGACTGTTTAAGCCTGTGGTGATGGGCAACGATCAAACTTTTTAGAATTACCGCTATCTAGTAAAGTTGGTGGCCATTGCGGGAGGCGTACATTGAAGAACAAGTAATATCAAAGGTCTAATTTTTATTTAATGCAAAACATTGCTTTTTAAAAAATGGGGGTCATGTCCCTAATCTGATGTATAGTATTTAATAAAAAAAAACAAACTATTTTGTAATTTTCAAGTGTCTGAATAACTTCAATAAGTGTGTGGAGGAGGGGAGCACATAATGAGCACTAATTTTTTTTTATATAAGTAGGGATATGGGTTATCTCCAAGCAGAGCGTACAAAATTAGAATCGAATACTAACAGCATAATATCGGTGTATTTTTACGATTCCGGCGTTTCCGGTAACTATCGATAAGGTATTTAACACAAAAAAGTCGATAAAATACAGGTTTATTTATAGTTACTCATTTACTTAATTTTTTACAGCTTTGGCGCCCCTTTCACCACGTTAAAACAGACAAATAAAAACAATAAAAATCTAGATGCGAACATTTTAATCATATCGATATCTAACTACTCTCTTCCTGAGCCGCTGAAAACTATTATTAGTAATCGATACCACTCAAATGACAGTACTTGAATATTGTGCGCTCTGCTTGGAGATAACCGGGATATGTGTGAGTGTACATATATATATATACACACACATATATATTCCTAACCTTAAATCTTCTTAACAATCTCATCTCATTAGAAAAAGTCACATTTCATTCCTCGGGAAGGACACAGTTTTATCGCCTGTAGTTCTTAATTGATTAGAAGTGAGTGTCTCTTTCAAAGTTTTGTCTCTGTACTATATAAAAAACACATAGAGATTTGAAAAGACAAAAACATGACAGAGCCAGAAGTCATAGAAAAAAGATTTAAGATGAAAATTTGAAACTCACAAAAAAACAAAAAAAAAAACGAAAAAAAAAACGAAAAAAAAATCTTTAAACATTAAAATGATGCCAGAAGTTTGGTTTTAAGTAGAAAAATATAATCATAGAATGTAATTCAGTACCAAGAGAGATTAAAACCATTAAAAAGTTTTATTATCGAAGGGGAAAAAATATGAAGCTCAATGTATACATAGCTATTTCATGACAAAAAATTTTTAATTGGCCACACAAATTTTAAAATAATGAAATATTTTTTTCAGCCACTCAGTAAATGCCAATGTAAAAAAGCAAAAAAATAAAAAAAATTACTGTCATGATTACATGCTTCTGTGTATGAATCACCAAGGCAAAGATGTTTTAGTAACAAATGACTGAACACAACAGAACAACAAGTTGAAGCACCTCAGCCTCAACAGTGAAACGAGTAGAAGTCAAGCCTGAAACACCGACAGCTCAATTAACAAGCACAAATGTATCAGATCATGTACATGGTGACAAATAAATAATTTTAAAAAATTGAGTAAATACTGTTATAAATTCAAAAATTGCAGGAAAAAACATTTGCTAAAAATTCTTCTGAAATAAAGGCACTTGAAAGAAAAGCTTTTCTTATATTTTTTTTCAGAACTTTTAAGGACTAAAACTGATTGAATTCAAAAATTAAATTAAATTCACAAATAAAAGAGAAAATAAACAATTCAATACAGAAATTTAATAATTAACCAAATCTCAAATCATGCTTAAAGAAGATTAAACAAAATAATGTACCTTCTCTTTGAGGACATCTTAAAAAAAACGGTATCAAAATTTGATGTATATAAAACTAGGATCAGAAGCATATAGGCCCTTCCACTGGTATACATCCTATTCATATATAGTGAAGCTAAATTGAATGATACAATAGAGCATTGTGCCTTCAAAGACCAAAGTGTATCACTACAAAGACATCTTAAAAAATTGTATTAATATTTTATGTCAATAATAACAAATGAGAAGCAGCAAAAGCAAATAGGCACATACTTATATATATATATATATATATATATATATATATATATATATATATGACTACACTCAGTTATCACAAATGTTTACTCTGTAACTAAACAGCAGTATATAAACATAATATAGTGCCTTCCTTTGTCGTTTAAGACCAAAGCGTTTTACCAGAGGGACATTTTAAAATTTGGTAACAACATTTTTATGACAACTCAATAGGAGCAGAAACAGACAGGCTCATATCCTCATGTACACTCTATCTTTATATATTGAAGTTAAATTGAAGTACGTGGTTGTCTACATGATAGGCACAAAAAACATTGCACCCGAGTTTCTAAGAGTTCAAAGAAAACTACATTTACATTGTATAAGATAAGTCAGGTGTCATTTAAAAAATGTAGTATTTTTCCAGTCCAGCTCATTACCTTTAAAAAAATAATGTACATTGAAAAAACAAAACTTATATACTTGAGGTTCACTATTCTGCCAGAGAAAACTCACTTCTCTCTAATTTTGCTTTGTGTATATTTTGAATACTCTCTCTCTCTCTCTCTCTCTCTCTCTCTCTCTCTCTCTCTCTCTCTCTCTCTCTCTCTCTCTCTCTCTCTCTCTCTCTCTCTTCTCTCTCTTCTCTCTCTCTATACATATATATATATATAAAACTTTTTACTTTTTCTCTAAAACCTTTTCCCTATCTCTTGACCTGTCCATTTGTTGATCTCTCGGACTGCAAAGCTTATGACTCTATACTTTCCTTTGTAGTAGATATTTCTTAACCACTAAGCTTACAAGGCATCAAATATGATATTTTTCTATGTGCCAGAGCTCATGTTGACAATGTTTTGAAATATGAGACATCATAGAAGATATTTATAACTAAGCAGTTTCTTTCAGAAAGCATAGTAAAATTTATAATTTTTATATAGAATAAAGACTTTTGAAAAGCATAGAAATATAAAAAAAGAGAATGTATATACAGATTGGGTTTCTTAAATTATAGCATCATACATAGTGAAAAAAAACTAGACTGCTTTTAAGTCGGTTTTAATGCGGTATACAGTTAGAAGGCATCACACAACAATCAAATATATCATTTTTCTTTTAGCATTTGCTCAGTTTGATTATTCATAATTCAAATATATAAATATCTTTCTTTTTAAGTTAATGAAAACCTTACAAATCTATGTCTTCTTCTGACAGCCTAAATAAAAAAAATAAAAAAAAATAAATGTTATCAACATGCTCACTCTTTCAAACTCAATTTTTCATAAATTGTCCCATAGCATTTGAAACTATCAATTCCACCACATAATTATCAAATGTATTATGATCAAATAGCATTTAGGGGTACAAAATAATCAGATCTCTCCTTGAAACACAGTTACTAATGATCATAAAAGCTGAGAAAGTTCATGGCAGAGATTGATCAAATAGCTGGCAAAGAACTTATAAATAAAAAGTTTTACATATGAAATAAATTATTTCTTCTTGAAGTACTGCTGCCTTGAGTAAAAATTGCACAAGCAATTGCTGCAGCAGGTAATAGATGTTGAACTTTATCTGCTCTGTAGAAAAGGTACAAATCTGAACTATCAAATTGTTATGGTGGTATTGTTTAAAACTAGCTGATCCAAAAGATTAATTTATTTTGTAACGTTCAATAAAATCAGGCTAGGTTTGGTGAATAAAATCTTCAGAATTATTTTTCATCTATTTTCTCTGGAAAGGTTCAAAATTTTAACAAATGTAAAGCTAAAACCCTTTTCAAAATAAATTTGCTTCTGAAATTTGTTCATTACTTTTATACACAGGCTACCAATGGATTGGCGTAATAAGAAGAGACGTGAGGCAAGTGCTACTCTTTAATGTAAAAAAGGCATGGTATTGAATCCCAAACAGTTTCATTACCAAAATATTTTGCAAATACTTTCTGCAGTTATCAGCAATAATGAAATGATATTTCACATGAAGAAAGTGGCTTGATTTTGATTAAGGGGGGAAAAAGACTATAAGGCTTAAACCACCAGATTTCATATATTTGTAAAATCTGAAGGTATAATTATTACCTTAAGAGAGAGATTTGCTGACAAGACAGCTAACATATATGGAAAGGCATAGGCTTACAACGATTCATTGAGCACATTAAGTCAGAGAGACTAAAGAATTTTATTAAAAAAAAAATTAAATGTCACACACTTTATTTCATTTGCATCCCTAACTCAACTTTCTGCCAATGTTAAATGACAAAGCAACCATGTGCTTCGATAAAATCAATTGATTTCAGAAGGTCAAAAGTAGCAAATTTTTAAACTCTTAGAAATCTAAAATAACTGATCAAAGTTAAATATCTAGTTAATACTTATTAAAGATATTACAATTTGGAATATAATTTATCTTTTAATCGAACAAGCTTAAAAAAAAAAATTCAAAATGAATACCTTAAGGCAGTCCTTAGTCCTAAAAAAACCTATTTGTAATATGAGTTTTAGAATCAGATAAAAGAAGTCAGAGCAGTGTACTGTTTCTGTCATAGATTTATTGCAACACTCTGTTTGAACATGATGAAAAAATTCTAGTCCTTAAAATGTATAAATTGATGCAAGAGAAAAAATACAAGATGTATCACACAATCAAATATGAAAATACTCTCAGTTCCCAAACGGTAAAAATTGGAAAAAATAACATTATTTTAAGTAGCCTTACAAATGTGTACGGGAATATTAAAAAAGAGACATAAAACTAAATGCAAATTTCAAGATATCTCTTAAAACCAGTTCACTTGATTTTATGCCACAATTATGAATTTCAAATAAAACAAGTTATAAGGCTAAAAATTCTTCTTTATATGAACATTAAAAAAAGCTAAAAATTTTATCTCGTCTGATAATCTTTTTTTATATTTCATAAAATTTTACCACTGAAGGGCAAAACACAATGGGACCAATTTTCAACACCTTTAATCTGCCACAAGCCGTTTGATAAAGGTGCCAATGGAGAATTAAAAAAGAAACAAAAACTAAAGAGAATGATGTAAGAAAAAGTAATAATCAATAAAGTTATAATCAATTTCATTTACTCTTTTATTAAGTGGCATATGTATTTATTTCACAAGCTTTGTAAACCTATCTAATTGAGGAAAAAGCTATATATTGAAAAATTTAAAAGTCATAGTGTGTAAAATAAAACAATTTTGATGTGAGGGTGACAGTCTACTAGTTGTTAATACTGGTTGTAGACTGTCATGGATAAGTGGAAAAACTTGAGCTTTGCATAAATTTTTCTTAACGTTTAAACATAAAAAAAACACAAACTAGAAAGGTTGATAGATCTCACAACAGATGTCTAAATAAATCTTTGCCTTATTGTTTAACTTCAAGTAGGAAAAAAGTACATGAAAGTGCAACAACATAAAGATTTCTAATGATGCAGAATCTGTAAAATAGTATAATTACCAGCTAAATGTCCCAACTATACAATTTTTTAATATGACAGTTCCTTTCTATAAGGAAGTCTTTTTAAAATATTTTTCTCAATCATATCTCACCCAAAACAAGTAAAAGTAACGAAATAAGAAATGTTAAAAAAAATGTTCATATGTAGAAACATAATCAAAGTTAATATGGGCAGTGGTAAGCATTTCAAAATCTTGAATTATCTTTTTTTTTTTCAAAGAAATTGTAAATGAAGTTTTCTCAAATTTTATGCATAAAAAGTTTATCAGCTGTAAACAATACAGGGAAAAATTTTAGCATAACTATGTTATTATGTTTTAATCCGTATAATTTTTTTTACTTCCTGGAAGCCCTGGCTCAAGATTATTGACTTCTGCCTAGGGCCAGCAGAGTCAGACAATCTGTGCATCGCCTGCTCATTTTTGTAAGGTCTCGCCAAGGGTGTATCTTTATGATGGGAATAGAGATTACACTATGGACCAGTCAGTATGAGTAATAAAGTGCACAGGGCTCAATATATTCAAACCTACTAAGCCCAATGGCATTCCAGTCCTTTCAGCAAAATCTCTCAAATAAAATAAACTATAACTTATAGTTCCCAAACTGGCATGCCTAAGAATTAATATGTAGATAGTGAAGATGCTTGGCGGCATTTTCATTTAAATGTTTTAGCAACATTTCCAATATGATATACAGAGCAACCTTGGTTTGTTTTGGTTTTACTTTTTTTCAATATAAAATTTGAAGCCATCAATACTTTCATTGACATTGACAAAAGTTCCTTCCAGACAAAACTAAAAGACTTAGGTTTACCAATATTTTATCTTTGGCAAGACTGGTTGGTATGTAGATGACCTAACCTAATTTCTAACTATCTCACACTTCCTTTCTCTCTTTATTCCCTCAGTCTCTAATCTCCCAGTCTCCCTTACCTACCCTTCTCAAGGTCTCTATTTTTTTTTAAATCCCTTCTTCTGATTGTCCCTCCTCCACTCTGTCTGTCTGTCTGTCTGTCTGTCTGTCTGTCTCTCTCTCTCTCTCTCTCTCTCTCTCTCTCTCTCTCTCTCTCTCTCTCTCTCTCTCTCTCTCTCTCTCTTATTTACTCACTCTTTATCATCATACATAATTCTATTGTCACTATTTCTCTATTCCTCTTTCTCATTCTTTTCCAATTGTCTTGGCATCAAAGGGAAAATTCAAATACATAAAAAAGATGCCCTAAAACATAAAAAATGACACAAGTGCCATAAAATGTAATGAATTTAATAATTATAGCTACATTCACATTAGAACATTTTTAAAATAAAGAAAAAAAAAACATTTTCTTCAGTTAAAATATTAAGAATTGCATATTCTATCTACTTCATAAAGAACAAATTATTAATTGATAAAATATAAAAATACTATATTAAAAATGTTATGAATATTAAAATGTGTCAAAGTTTTATGGACAAATAACTTCTAAGCAAAAGGCAAATAAAACAAGCTAGTTCCAATATTTTCTCTTTAGGAATCATTGAAATGTACACAAAAGCTTTCTGGGGATTAAAAAAAATACTTTGAAGCAGTTGTAAATTTCAAGTAAAAACTGAGGTATAATTAAATAAGACACTTAGTACAAAAATGACTTAATTGTCACCTTCTTTATTCTATCTATTCAGCAATTTTATTCCATTAAAACATACAATGTAATTTGCAAGTTTCACTCTTAATCTTATGCTAGTCATCAAGACCCTGCATTGCTGACCCTGTTCTTAATTACTTTCTTGACCCTGTCTTAATTACTTTCTTGACCCTGTCTTAATTACTTTCTTGACCCTGTTCTTAATTACTTTCTTCCAAATTAAACATACTTTACATTAATTCAGCTTTGGTTCTCTCATGACCTTGAAAGCCTAAGTTCATTAAGTCTATGTCATCACACATTGAATTTTGTCTAACATCTTCTTAGTTTTATTCTATTATACTCTTCAATGTACATAATATACATAAATATATTAAACGTTATATCCGATGTTATAACTCTAATTTATTCCAGTCCGTCTCTGGATACCCTGGGTAGAACACATTAAAGAGAGCACAGAAGGCCACAAATGCCAGATATAGAGCTAACATAGTCCAGCCCAGAGTACGCTCCCAGCTATGACGTTTAATGTTCCGCAGGATCAGGACACCCATGAAGATTCCTAGAGCAACAAAATGTAGGAAAATGATTTAAGTTAACTAAATTTCACTTGGACTGTGTTAATGGTTTCACATGATGATTAAATTATTGATCCACGATACTCATTGACAGATACTTGAAGTATTTTTCTATACATCACATGCAACCCAATCACCTTCTTTAGATGATGTTTAAGAAATCCTTACATGTGAGAAAATGGTATCTAAAAACCTTTCAACAGTCCTAGCTTTCTAATTTAATTCACATTTCTCATAAATCATAAATGTACTGTCTCTGACTTAGAAGACTTTTTCAATAAGATACATATTCCCGAATCTTGCTATCCCCTGCTGATTTGGATTTTTCAGCAGTTTACGTTCTATCAGTAACATGTAAGAAGAAAGATTGCAAAATGGAAATCACCTGCCACAAAGCCTCCAATATGAGCTGAAACTCCGACCTTGAACTCCTCTGGCTCTGTAATTCGCCTGTACACTGCTATAGCTGTATCAGGCACCACTGTAAAGAGAAAAGTTAGAACCGCAAAAAATAAAAAAAAATCATAAAAAACATTCTTTTCAGGTAACTCTGGAAAAATGAGTCTCTAAGTTATGATGCTGTAACAAGCCTCATAAGGTATCAAGGTAGGTTTTAAGAAATTTCAAAATTTTCTCTAGAAAACCCTAAATCTAGTTCACCACAAGTCTAACTAGGTGCATTTAAATATTTATCACCTATTTATATCACAAAATTATACTTGAAAATATAAAAAAATCGGACCCACCAGTTAAACTCATTCATAACCTACATGAGTCAAAAATAAAACCACCACTCCCACAAATAAAAAAGGCCAGCAGAGCAGAAATACCAACCAAGTATGAGAATAATGGCCAGCCTAACAGGCGCACTAAGCAGGATGCGACAAAATCCACAACAGACATTATCCTCTAGCTCTTGCGGATCCAGGCAGCGGTAGTTCATCTCACGCCAGTTCTGAGGCAGAAACAATTGGGACCACAGTAACAGTATTGCCACAACAGAAAAGATATGACAAGTAGAATAATCTCATACATTTATAACACAAATATTTTATAAGAGATTTTAAATAGGAGTAATAGCCTTATAAAATTTATAGAATAAAAACATACTGAATGACAAAATGAATAAAACTGTTGTTGAAATAAAATTGTAAAACTGTAGATGGTTTTGAAAGAAACACTCAAGAGATCCTCAACAAATTATAGTTTCACATCTGGCTTTGCCATAATCAATCTAGATTATGCATTTATTAGCTAATAGCTTTACAGAGATTCCTATTTATAACTAGGTAATACAATATGTTGTCAATTCTGTGGTAATTTTTCATTGGCTGTTTTTTAATTAAAGCATTGTATTTCAAACTTCCGTATTTTTTGAAGATTCTTCGTGCAGAGCAATCAATGACAACAATGCTGGACTCTCATATTCCATATCATTTAGATCAACTTCACTGAGACAAAAACAAAACAAAACCTAAACAACTACCCCCCTTCCACACACACCAATGAATGAAATGCATGTTTTGATAGGACCACAGAAGGGGATAAAGGCAAGCCAGGGTATATGTATTAGAATATTGCAATATGTTAAGCATTCATTCAAGCAATTCTAAAATTCTTTTGCCAAAGCTAGGTCTTGATGAGTGTCTTTGCCCCTAAAATTTCCTTATATATCTTATTTGTTCTTATTGTGGTTTTCAAAGCCAATGCAGCACACAATACCACTTTAGCATAACTACCAGATTTAAATTCTCATTTTTACATGATTTATCATGCTCACATTATATTGTAACAGTCAAGCATTAGACAGACCTTGAATAGAATGTTTAAATGATTTGACGTCACAAATCACATAAATAATTGCCCATAGTATTCAAAGATTTAGGTCTGATTAAACACTGGAAATTTGTTTCCCTCACTTTCATCAAAAAGTCTTGCAGTAAACAAAATAAATTTGAGGTATTTCACAGCTACATCAATAAAATATAAATCACAACAAAAAGTTCGTTGGTTAACAAAAAAAAAAAAAAAACAAACAAACAAAAAAAAACTCACGATAACGATGGCGGCTACATGTGCCCCTAAAATAGCATAGACTCCACCACTTGCTCCCACAAGGCTAACCTGCATGTCTGTGACTGAGTGAATTAGACAGCCTGGAACCAAAACACATTAAAAAAAACCCTCAGTAAACCATTGTTTTAACAATGGAAAAGAAATCTGAGATTCTTAACACTTATATTAATGAGCTTTTTAGTTGCAAATTAAATACTGTAAAAGTCCATTCCAAAGTATAATTTTTTTATTTATTCAAAAATTAGTTCCCAAAGCCCAACAACCCTTAGGTCCAGAGATCAACATAATATATTTATTCATTGAAATCCTACTGATATAATTTTTTGTCAAAAGCTCAACCTTGTTCATGTTATTGTGGAGTTTATTTTACAAGAACTAGAAATGAAATAAAAAAAAAATTCTGTTCATGTTAAAGAGAAATGCATCTGAAGGTTATTTGATTTAAATCAATTCAAATTTCAAATGATGTCCTCTCCACTTAATGATACAGAAAACTTAAAACAGTTGATAACTGTCATTCATATCATCTGACTCATTTATAATCCAATGATTGAAATTCAAGGTTTTTGGAGTTTTTTTATACAGTTAGAAAAATTAATAAAATGGCAGACACTTCAGTTTTCTTTCTCTTGAACCATAGTATTCAAAACTTAGGAAAAAAATTATTATTTTGTGACAAAAATCTTGTTGTAAAGGCAGCATTGAGCAGAAACGCATAAATAAAAACTTTCCTCGAAAAATTGTTCGGTTTTTTTTTCATTCATTTTCTTAAAGACTGAAATACAGTTGATATCATCAATTACTTTTATGAGAAATTCAAATCTTGTTTCAGGTGAACTGCCCTCAATGCGTTACCACTAGTCCTAAAAATTGACTCATGATGAGGTCTTATTTAAGAGCAGCTGAGCATTTTAAAGATTTACACTTACTATTACATAGGCTAAGCTTGTAAGAAATATATAAGACAAAGAATTTAAGTACATAGCAAATTATGAATATAATTTTTTTAAAACCTATATAACTGTATTACTAACTTGCACAATAAATAAAGGACCCAAAAGATACACATTTAAAAAAATGTTTACATCATTTATCATGGTAGTTTGTCATATTTTGTTGACATTAATATCAACCATTTTTTAAGGAGATTTATTACACATATGCTGTTGTATAACATTAAAAAAAGGAAAGATCATCTATCATTATATGTTTTTTCATCTTCCTGGGACACTTGAGATTTTTACTGGTACTATCTTAATGGACTGTTAGTTACTGAACAGACAAAAAAAGATGTGCATCGAGGAAAACGAAGGTAAAAGTCGTCAAGACTTGCCATGAGCAAAGGCCTATTTAAGATAAAGAGGGACTCAACTATGGCTTTAGGCCTATTTCAAAACAAAATATGTTTGAACATATTAAGTTATAATTTTTTCCTTTCTTTCATGATATCATTGACTTTAAAGTGAAAATATTACATGGCCTTAACAACTTAGTGAATCAAGATCCAGGCTTGAACCTGCATATTCAGCCACAAACTTTACCTGCAATAGCTCCCAGCACATACACAAGGCCAACACGCCAGAACTTGTGCACCATTTCCAGGGAGAGGCCAAACGCTATCTGAAACACCATGTTGCTGATGATGTGCACATACCTGTGAATCATTGATCAAAAACATAGTGAATATGATAGAAGTCAAGGAAGAAATGGAAACAGAAAATGCTAAACAAAAACCAAAACAAACAAAAATTCTACACAACCCCAAAAATGGCAATAGCAGCAGCAGCAGCAACAGCAGTAGTAGTAGTAGAAGAAGAAGGAGTAATAGTAGTAGTAGTATTGGTAGTAATGATAATATTAATAATAATGATAATAATAATAATAATAATAATAATAATAATAATAATAATAATAATAATAATAATAATAATAATAATAATAATAATAATAATGACAATAATAATAATAATAATAATAATAATAATAATAATAATAATAATAATAATAATAATAATAATAATAATAATAATAATAATAATGACAATAAAAGCAAAAACAGTAATGAAAATTGTAAAATTAAAAAAGATGATAATATAATACAGATTAAAAATTTTATGAATGGAAAAAGAATATGAAACTTTTGTTTAAAAAGATACATTTATGATTAAGATGACAATGTTAATGAAATGACGACAATGTTACTACCTCTGTTTATGTTGATGATAATTTTCACAATGCCAATAACGGAAATGGTCCTCACATGATGATATTAGTGGTCATAAGATGATGATTAAAAATTACTATGAGGATTAAGGGAAAATCATATAATGCAATACTTAAGTCTTGTGAAAATATGGATGAAATAAGTGTTGTAAAAAGAAAACTATTCAGATTTAAACATTCAAAATCATCTACGTTAAACACAATCAACAAGAATATTATTAAAAGGAATAAAAGAATTATTTGGCATCTCAATGCAGATTCCATGGATAAGCTCAGGGCCTCACATTTTTCCAGCTGTGTCAAACAACCCTTTAGTATTTGTGCAGACAACAAGGTTTGATTGGATTATTTAACATTCGATGAATCCATCTTCTTTTCTGTTTTCTAATTTGAAGACTTACCCTTGATGTATGAACATGTAAGTGGCAAACCTCCAAGCCTCATATCTTCGTCTAGGGTTATAAACCAAAGGACTCTTTATAGGGACACCACTTGTGGCTGTCGTTTCTATGCCATCTTCTTTCAACTCAAATACGTAGTAGATGAATATGCCAATCTAGGAAAAAAAAGGAAAGAAAATAGAAAAAAAAATAGATATTAGAAATATACTGATAATTTTTAAAAAAACAACACTGAAAAGCAGCTGATAAAAATTATGATATATTTTATGAACATTGAAAGGTGCAAGAAATAGTTCCTCCCCTAATGAATAAGAAAAAAAAATTGTTTAGTAAAGCACACAGAGTGAGACCTAACCTCTATAGCAGAGATGAGAGGGATGAAGATAGGCGGCGGACAGCAGTTGTAGTTGGCCAGGAAGTCTTCACGCATTCTACGCGGCACCAGGTCAGCTATGGCGGCACGCATCACCCGCTTGAAAGGTCGCCGTTCCTCTGCCGTCAGCTCGTGGGTCATCTGCTCAGAAAAGGTAAATCCATCAGAGTGACGTGAGGGGGATTTGTGGAAGCTGAGAAAATAGAGCTAAGCTTAACTATTCGTCTACCACCACACTTTTCTATCTGAAAACTCATCATGACTGTCTGAAATTCATTTGGTTTGAGATAGCTCCAAATCAGTCCAGATTGTCATTGTAAGAAACACAAATTTCCATCATTTAATTTCCCTCTATCTGTATTTCTGTCTTGGGAGGCAAAGTTAATTCATACAAGAATTGCTGCGGAAAATCTAGTGTAAATACTTATTCACAATGCCATTATGGCATTAAAGGTGCAAGTTTTGAGTTCCCTTTGAACTTTTTTTTTTTACCACATATTGACCTCCATCTACATGATTATATCGAATAAAAAGAGTGAATGTCCCTTCATCAATATGTTTTCTTTAACTAAATTCCAGATCCTTTTCCATTTGTCTTTCTACTTGATATCGTAAATGCATTTGCCTCCAAACAATTAACTCTTTTTTATGGTAATTTTGTAGTCACCTTTTTCAGCAATTTACATGTCTAATAGCTTTGAAAATTACTCATTTGAACATTTCAGTCAGGCACCATTTGTAAAAAAAATAACTTTGTTTTATAAATACAGTAACACATAAATTAACTTCCTGCATCGAGCATTTCACTAGAAAATAACAAAACTGATGTGAATAATCATAATTATTTTAAACACCGACAGAGGGCAACAGAATGTCTAATAGCTTGGAGTAAGCTGGTGGCTAAGGGTAGCCGAGTTTGACTGCAGAACCCCAACAAAATCAGTTCGGAGTTCCATCTTTTGAGCCAGGTTTTTAATAAGCCCAGTCGACCAAAAACGACAAAATGACAGGCAGTCTTAGGCATATGAAGAAACACAACTAATCTAAAGTACCCTGTCAAAATTAACAGACAATAAAATTATAATACTTGCAAAACAGCCAAATTGTTGAATTAACTAATTGGTTCACTATGGGTTTAAAAAATACAGCTCACTACAAATATATTTAGGTTGCGTAAGGACTAGATGCTACTTTTATATTGATGTATATTTTTTTTTAAAGTAAAAAAGAAACATAGTGACTTACTGTTCTGTTTAGAGTCATGTCTATGGCTTGTGAGATCTGATGAGTTATGAAGTTTTTTAAATTCTAAACGGCCTCTACATCATGTCCAGAGTTTTATTCAGCAAGCAGAAGAGAACCCACAATATAAAAATGCTTCAAAAGACCCACTAACTGACTACCTTGGGTTTTCAAGCTACCGTCCTGTTGCCTTGATGAACATATTGGTTCCCTCCCTTGAGCAGGGGCGGTAAAATTCTACGTCACGCAGGTCGAATGACCATTAATATTGTCTTAAGTGAAGTAATTCTGTTGAACCCACTTCACACTTGCATGACAAACTAGGCCTACCATAGTTTATCGCTTGCAAAGCTTCATGCCAATGGCCTATTTTATATATTTTTCAGGGAGAAGAAAACGAATTAAAGAATGAAAAAACAGAAACATCTTGGACTGATCTTTCTTGAGAGTCTTTTCACCATTTGTTTCACAATTAATACGGGCAAATATTCCTAAAAAAATAATTTATAATGTTCATGTTCTTTTTAGTTTAGTTTTGTTTTTTGTTTGTTTGTTTGGTTTTTTTTTTTTTTTTTTTTTCTTGTGGGAGGGAGAATTAAGGCAACTCAAAAACAGTTTTACAAGAAAAGAAAAGAAACTGTTGGTCATCGAGCAAACAGGATCCTCGGCCTTGAACAAGAGTTTGACAGTAACGGCGACTAACATCCCTCATAAACTAAAAGTTTTATGGGAAATGTGTCATAAAACTTTGAGGAAGCTAACGGGACCAGAATCCTCAACGAGGAAGATCAAGTAACGGCTTCCCCTTGATGTTGGCCATTCATCGCACTTTGTAAATCAGCAACGCCATGGTGTCCACGTCGGCCACAAGTTTTGTCTATCAGTCCTCTTTGCCTACAGCTAGTCAATGAGTCTGCCTCTCTCTCTTCCATCAATTAGTCGTGCCTCATTGTTTGTTACTCTTTTTTTCGTAATGAACACTCCTCTCTCTCTCTCTCTCTCTCTCTCTCTCTCTCTCTCTCTCTCTCTCTCTCTCTCTCTCTCTCTCTCTCCCTCTCTCTCTCTCTCTCTCTCTCTCTCTCTCTCTCTCTCTCTCTCTCTCTCTCTCTCTCTCTCTCTCTCTCTCTCTCTCTCTCTCTCTCTGATGGGATCCTGACTTAGTATTTGAAACAATTTTCGGTGGCTAAAAATTCCGTTACACACTTCAGCTAATGGTAATGTTTATACTTTACTATACACACAAATATTGTTTCTCGCTCTACTACCCACCATTCTATAGAATTCTCTGTATGTGATGTTTTGATCTCGGTCTCTATCAGCAAGGAGCAGTAACTCATCCATCCTGGACCGCCCAATGTGCTCGAGTAGTCCCTCTTCCTCCAGCTCCACACGCAGTTCGCCCAGTGACACACCCTGACGGCCATGCTTTATAAGAAAGAATCATAGATAATATTTTTTTGGTTTATTTATTGATTGATAAAACGTACTGGGTGTCATAAAGCGTACAGATTTGAAATAGAACTTCTTATGGTGTCCGGTCAACATCACAATGACCTGTTGGGCAGTTGTGCGATAAAAGCGAAATGATACCTTGATTTTTTAAGGTTCGTTCTATCTTGACAACTCTCTCTTCCACAACGTCAGGGGTGGAATAGAAACCTTGCAGCTGCTAAAGGTAAAAATCTTTGGCCTACACACGTCTTCTATTCTGTCGGCGTGAATTGCGATGAATTTCAAATTCTAATTTCATATGAAATAATTCAATCGCATTCAGCGTTAAACTCAAGGGAAAGAAGCTAATTCAAATAAAAGTAACTGACATGTCCCTAAACAAAGTCACTTAGAAGCGGTAGATAATTGACCGGAGAGTGTAGGTCAAACCAAATTTACCGCAGATCATGCTCAAATTTTTGCCTTTTTTCAGCTTTTCAGTGGTTAAAAGCATGTATGAAATTATTAACTTTTTTCCTCTTTCTTATAAAACTTACAAAATTTTGAAAAGTGGAAAAAAAAGTGAAAATTTCCAAGTTAAATAAAATCTGATCGGCTTGTAAGGAATGATTCAATATCTCTTGCTCTTCACATTTGGATTATGACAATAATACTTTTGGAGTGAACCTCGTTTTTTTTTTTTTAAATAAAAAAAAAAACAAAGAAATTTATAAATCAATAAATTGTAATGTAACATTTTAGTCTGAGAATGGTGTTACCAGTACAGTTATCTGAAGGTGATCAGCTATTATTCCTAAATAGGTGTTTTCGGCAGTTTGCGGGGGAGAGGGGAAACAATCATAGACACTTAAGCTTAATAAAGTAAATGTGTATGATTTGTTGCTTCCCCTGACAAATTTATTGCGTTCAAAACTTCTAGTTGATAAAAATTGGTTTATAAAAAAAAATATGCACCTAAGGATCTTTACTTATTCATTTCTTTTCCAAATCGTGTAAAATTTCTATTAAAAGAAAAGTGCTTTAAGCTTGCAATGGGTGGCAAAACTCTCAGATGTCCTTCCCTCTGGATTCTTTCATAAAATCTGTTATAACAACACAGTGTTACGTCATTTCCCATAAACAAAAGTGACTAAAATGACAGATTCAGACTAAAAATTTTCCAGAGACAATCAAAATAATGTGAAATTGCTTTGCTGTCTACCTCTCTGTGACCTTAAACTTTAGCATCAAAATACAGTTACCCTTACAGATAATTTCTTCAAATGCCAAGAGCAGTTATTGTAATTTTTGTTTCCAACATGTTTTCCTCTGCACAGCTCAACCAGTTTTGTTGAAAAAAAAAGAAAGGGTCAGAGAGAAAGCTAACGAGTGACGGAAAGACAGTCAGACAGAGAGAGAGAGAGAGAGAGAGAGAGAGAGAGAGAGAGAGAGAGAGAGAGAGAGAGAGAGAGAGAGAGGGGGGGGGGTGAGAGAAGGAAGGGGTGAAAGGAGACAGTCGGAGAAGCAAAAGGAAAAAGAATATGAAAAAACAATTAACTAAAAATGATAAAAAGATATAGGGAGTAGGAGGAAAACATGGAATAGAGATATGGGATCATAAAAAGGGGATGGAGGACACATAGAGAGAGAGGGAGGGAGGAAGAGAGAGGGGGAGCGAGAGAGAGAGACAGGGAGATAGAAGAACGAGTTTGACCTTTCAACAAAAAGAATTAAAGAAAAAAAAAAAAAAAAAAAAGAAAACCCGCCAAGAGCTTTGGACAGCTTTATTATCCGTGGGAATCTACACGTCCATGGCACTTGCAGCTAGACTGGTTGCATGTACTCGCTTTAACAAGCTAGAGAAGAATATAAACTGATACTGACAACGTGGTTTAATAAAGATGACAGACAGTGCAGGAAATGTCTACATGATCTCGACACACTGTACAATGAAGTGTTTCTATTACCATTCAACAGAACATGCAACAAAACTGATGTCGGGAAGGTGAGGAAAAATAGTAAAACAAAAAGAATAAGAGTTAGGTAGAGTATAGAAAGAGAGAGGGGGGGAGGGGGGGGGGAGAGAGAGAAAGAAGAAACAGAGACGAGAGCGAAAGAAAGGGGGATAGACAAAGAAATAAATGAAGAGCGGGACGACTGAATGCGAGAAAAAAAAAAGAATAGAAAAGTAAGTAGCAACAAAGGGAAAAAGTATAAAAAAAAACAAACGGGCGAAATCGAAAGAAGGTGAGGGAGGAAGATAGAGAGATTAAGAGAGAGAGAGAGAGAGAGAGAGAGAGAGAGAGAGAGAGAGAGAGAGAGAGAGAGAGAGAGAGAGAGAGAGAGAGAGAGAGAGAGAGAGAGAGAGAGAGAGAGAGAGAGAGAGAGAGAGAGAGAGAGAGAGAGAGAGATTTCTAAAAATGGTGCTTACCTTTTCAAAAATTGGCTTGAAATTCTGCAATAAAGAAAAGGGGTTTGGGGAGGGATGGAGACCTATGATAAAATTATTTAGTTATTCAAAATACTCACTTGGAGATAATTATTGTTGTACACTGAATGGTGGTGAGATTTCTACTGATGATGCTGGTGACCTTGGGGATAGTAAGGGCGGCGGTGGTAGTGGTTGTGGTGGAAGTAGTAGTAGTAGTGGAAGTAGTAGTAGTAGTAGTAGTAGTAGTAGTAGTAGTAGTAGTAGTAGTAGTAGTAGTAGTAGTAGTAGTAGTAGTAGTAGTAGTAGTAGTAGTAGTAGTAGTAGTAGTCGTAGTAGTAGTAGTAGTAGTAGTAGTAGTAGTAGTCGTAGTAGCAGCAGTAGTAGTAGTAGTAGTAGTAGTAGTAGTAGTAGTAGTAGTAGTCGTAGTAGTAGTAGTAGCAGTAGTAGTAGTAGTAGTAGTAGTAGCTCTATTTGTTTTTGTGGCAGTAGAAGGAGGAGGAGTAGTAGTAGTGGTAGTAGTTTTAGTAGTAGTAGTAGTAGTAGTAGTAGTAGTAGTAGTAGTAGTAGTAGTAGTAGTAGTAGTAGTAGTAGTAGTAGTAGTAGTAGTAGTAGTAGTAGTAGTAGTAGTATGCTGATGAGGTTGGTGAATATACTGATAATGGTATGGGTTACGAAGGTGCTAGTCGTAAAGATAGTAGTGGTAGTGATGATGGTGATGATGATGACACTGGTCACGATGATAGTATGGTGGTGAGGGTGATGAGAGTGGCAGTAGAAATGGTGATGATGATGATGATGATGATGAAGGCGATGATGGTGAGGCTGATGAGAGAAGCAGTGGTAGTGGTAAAGATGATGATGGATATGATGGTAATCATGATGGAGATGATGGCGATGATGGTGAGGGTGTAGAGAGTGATAGTAGCAGTGGTGAGGATAATGGGGTGATGATGATGACACTGGTCACGATGATGGTATGATGGTGAGGGTGATGAGAGTGGCAGTAGAAATGGTGATGATGATGATGATGATGATGAAGGCGATGATGTCGAGGCTGATGAGAGAAGCAGTGGTAGTGGTAAAGATGATGATGGGTATGATGGTAATCATGATGGAGATGATGGCGATGATGGTGAGGGTGTAGAGAGTGATAGTAGCAGTGGTGAGGATAATGGGGTGATGATGATGACACTGGTCACGATGATGGTATGATGGTGAGGGTGATGAGAGTGGCAGTAGAAATGATGATGATGATGATGATGATTAGTAATAGCAGTAGTATCAGCGGTGGTGATGATGATGACACTGGTCACGATGATGGTATGATGGTGAGGGTGATGGGAGTGGCAGTAGAAATGATGATGATGATGATGATGATGATGATGATGATGATTAGTAATAGCAGTAGTATCAGCGGTGGTGATGATGATGATGGTGATTACGGGGATGATGGTGATCATAGTGAGGGTGAAGAGAGTGTAAAAAGTAATTGTGATGATGATCATGATGATTATGACAATGAGAATAAGTACTTATGATGCTGATGTGCATTAAAATGTTGTTGATGTTGAAAAGTTACTGATATCGAGAATGAAGGAAACGTCGAATACGAAAGCAACACTAGAGTTCGTTATGAAAAGGAAAGAGATGAAAATCTTTCAAATCAAAACAAACAAATAGCAATCTGAAAATACGATCATGATCGATTGTTGAAATCAAGACCATGTCGGTAAACAATAGTTCATGTTAGGTTGTAGAGCTAACCAACACGTTACAAACCCCACATTCCATTCTATCTTACATCACAGTCAGTCCTTGATACACGTAATCCAAGCTAGCTCCGTCATTAAATAAACAAGACTTCATAAGCCCTGCTAATCAACTGTTTTAGCTCTGTACCAAACCTGTAGAGTTTTTCTTGGTGTTTAAATCTTTTTTACAAGCTCTAAACTCGACATCTAAAATGAATGCAGTTTTGAGAGTTAATGAAGAAATTGTTTATGTTTCTACTCTTTAATAAGGCCATAAATTTAATTGTTTCGGGAAAGGGTCTGTTTAAAGCGGTTGTTTAACTTGTTTTTCTATTCGGATCGTCTTACCGATCATTTCAGACAGGCAAGAAGACCTAGCCACTTCATTCTCAAAGGGGCAAAATACAAGGAGGCAGATAAGGCAGTTATTTGGATACACAGTATACAAAGAGAGACAGAACAACTATGGGCACAAATGGACAGTGTAAATAATGCGTAAACGAGATACAGATCTTTGGACGGAAAACAGGCAAGCCAACACGTGAAAAAGCGAGGAGAAAGATAAAGGTTAGAGAAAGAGAGAGAAAGAGAGGGAGGAGGGTGAAGGAGTGGGAGACAAAAGATAAAGAGCACGAGAAGAATAAAAAGAGCGAGTGTAAGGGTGTGGTTAAAGGAAGAGAGAGAGAGAGAGAGAGAGAGAGAGAGAGAGAGAGAGAGAGAGAGAGAGAGGGAGGGAGGGAGGGAGGGAGACAGAAAGAGTCAGAGATAGAGAAAGAGAAACTGTAACTATGACTAACAGTCAAACACAACCTAAGCTTAAGGACGTTCTGCCATCACGCACAGATAACGATATGAAATAAATGGGAATAAAAAGAAGAAGAAAAAAACGAGGAAAGCATGGAGATAAAACAAGAGCGGCAGATATCAGAAACACTCTAAGGTTACCACCCTCGGTTATTATATTAAGCCTGGGTCGGAAGTTGCGGCTTCCCTCTCGCTGTTTTAAGGCCCATTATACCTTAGCTGTGATCAATTATCTTGCATAAGAAGGAAATAGCAAATTATAGCCTGGGGGCTCGGCGGTTCGCTGGCCGTACGGTAGCCAGTATTAAGCTGTTGAGTGTTCTCGTCCGTTTCCTATCAAACTAAGGGAATGTAAACTTCATAGTGAAACATACAACAGAGTTGTTTATTTTCTTTTAAAGATGATAATGTTATGTAAAGGTCGGAACATGGAGGGAAAAGGTGGGATGCCAGGGGTGAAGAGTTAAACATATTTTTTTTAACAATTGTAAATAAAAAATCAACTCCGTCGACTGCAAGCAACACTGTTGGTCGGAACCAGGCAGAATCTAGACAAACAAGTAATGGATGAGGTTCGATGAGCAAAAAAACTGTTGTGAGCAACCTGTGCTGCTAGTTCACACGCCAGGTGTTTGTGAGGGTCAAGGCCGTTGCGCTGTATCTAGAGAGAGAGAGGGGGGAAGAGACAGAGAGAGAGAAAGAAAGAAAGAAAGAAAGAGAGAGAGAAAGAAAGAAAGAAAGAAAGAGAGAGAGAAAGAGAGAGAGAGAGAGAGAGAGAGAGAGAGAGAGAGAGAGAGAGAGAGAGAGAGAGAGAGAGAGAGAGAGAGAGAGAGAGAGAGAGAGAGAGAGAGATGGTCAGAGCATACTACTTGAGTTTTGAGTAAGTCACTGTGTATTGATCTGTGCTCATCTTGATCATACCTTTCTTCTCTAATCAGTTTCTTCCTGGAGTGTCCTAATCAGTTGTGTCATTTCTCTACGCGCCTTTGCCTTTACGTGAATGTTTACTTTACAATCGGATGACGACCCACAATTTCAGTTCAAAAGACAATGTTTTGCAATTCCATAGCCGATTACAGAATTAGTTGCTGGGTTGTTATTTTTTAGTGTTGTTTTTTTTTTTTTTTTTATAATACCTTAGCAATCATGGCTCTACTTTCCTGACAATAATCAGCTCCTCATTTTCCCACAGGCCTCTTCAGGGTGATGTTAACTTAAATTCAAGAAGAACGTGATCTGTCATCTCTTACACATAACATGGCCATGTTAAATCTTCTTTAATTAGTGTTTCCTTCGCGTTCAGGACGCTAAACACAACAAAATTTCTTCCCAATGACGCAGTCACTGTATATCTTCTATTTGGAATAATATTGATCCAAATGAGTTAAAAATAATAGTTCCAACTCATGACAATATTTGTCCTAGGACTGTAGGACAGGACAATATTAGTCTAAGATCTGAGGTGATAACGCCTTGCCCCTTGTAAACTCCCCACATTGCTCAGACGCTTGTTTGGCCTCACCCTTTTTATCCCTTAAAAAAAAACTACTACTTGAAGAACATCTTTTATTAGGGCGCCGCTGGTTATAGGAAGGTGGTCTGCTCTGAAACCAACAGTAACCATCATTGAGGGTTCGTGACTCACACCGCCAGTGGGTTTCATCATCATCCTGCCCGACGGAGGTTTTTTTTAAAACTGACAAGGCCAGAGCTCACTTTGTTGTGAATGGACTATATCAAACAATTAATAAGCTATAAATATCTATTCTTCCTGCGGCATACGTTTTACTTCTGTTTTATTTTATATATATATATATATATATATATATATATATATATATATATATATATATTCTACCCTACTGCAACTTCCGTTTCAAAAAATGTAAGGAAAGGCTGGAGTGTTAACGTACAATGTATTAGCCTGATTATAGTGAGACATGATTGTACATATTACGACAGTGTGTAAAGCGTTGGGTAAAATCTACTATTTATTGAAAATCCACAAATATTAAAATCCTGCGTTATTTAAACACCGATTTGCTTATTTCTGTTCGATTATTTTCTTTTTCCTCTGGATTGTTTTCTTTGTCATGCCAGTTCTCATTTAAAAAGATAAAAAACAAATGAAACAAAAAACATTTTGTTTTTATTGCTTCAATTAAAACATGATATACAACTAGATCATGTTAGAATTTTCTGCGGTCATGAATCATAGGCCAAAAAAATATCTAAGCTTTGATTTCTATTTTGTTTCTTTGAAGGCAAGAACGGCAAAAATATGGCAACAAAAAAAAAAAAAAAAAAAAAAATATCGTCACATAAAAATACAAGCAGGCCTAAATGTCCTGCATGAATTTTCATATTCCCTACCTTTGGGGATACTCTTAATCGAAAGCAGTAGCTTTTCGTTCAGGTATTTATAAACAGACACACACATATAGGCTATAAATATATACACAGAGAGAGAAAGAAAGAGAGAGAGAGAGAGAGAGAGAGAGAGAGAGAGAGAGAGAGAGAGAGAGAGAGAGAGAGAGAGAGAGAGAGAGAGAGAGAGAGAGAGAGAGAGAGAGAGAGAGAGAGAGAGAGAGAGAGAGAGAGAGAGAGAGAGAGAGAGAGAGAGAGAGAGAGAGAGAGAGAGGATATTTTATGAGATAAGATGCCACCACAGGTTGGTCCAGCAGGTTATTGGGCCCAGAATCTCGTTGTTGTGAGGCCTCCCTAAGTACGAGCCGAGTCCTTTGGCCAAGTCATCGAAGTAAACAAACGTTTGCATGAAGCGTTTCAGTGAGCTATACCGTTTATCCACTTTGCACAGTTAAAACGGTTTAACAGTCTTGCAGGTTGGGCTGAAGGGCTGCACGAAAAGCAGTTTCTGATCTGAACATGATTCTGTCGAAACAATGCTTAAATGTTAAATGAAACAGATCACTATTACTCTGAAAGATTTGTTTACTTCGTCTACTTGGCCAATACCTAGAGAAGACAGTACGACGCTCTACCGCCTGAACCATTCTGGAGCGATGTAGCCATCGCTCACTTTTCGTACAGAAACTTGTACCCTGCAGCCATAGATCTCCGAATTTTTAGCGATGACATAAAGATGAGTTTAATTTTTATCGCGATTTGAACTCGTATTTTCTGCAGGGATTATGGGATCTATAATGCTCATCGATTTATAGTAGACTTCAAGAGTCTTTCATTAGAGATACGAACTAGAGTAGGCTGTAGATTTTCGGTATAAGTTCGAAGAAGCTTATTAATTTCTACATGTACATACAGCGATGTGTACTTGTGTAGGCGTGTAGTAAATTCACAGGGTTTAGTTTTGCGTTTTTAGTTTAAGCATTATTTGCGCGGTGTAGTTCCACCTCAATATAGTGATTTGTACAAACATTGTCTGCTATTCAGGGTTTGTAGAAAGTCTTTAGTGTAACTGCACCATTGTATTTATAATAAAAAAAAATTATTACTTGTAGTCTATTAGTAAATCCCCAATATACTGCTTGGATTTGTGTGAACCTTTGCAGGATGGCTTGTCGGGAATTACTTCTTCGATTTGCGATATATTCCTCTGCTCCTCCTTTCCTTTCCTCCCCCCCCCCCTTTTTTTTCCCCCGACCCCAGGTAGCTGTAAGGAACAGGGGCCGGGGAAGGGGAAGGGGAGGGGGAGGGCTTAGCTTAAGCCAACCAAAATAAGAAGCTTAGCGTTACCTGGCGGATCAGAGTAAAATATTTGCGATGATTGTTGTGGGTGAAGCAGTGCATGAGAATCACACGGTAATGGGGACGAGGGGAGATGGTGTTATTTTGATAGGGAGGGGGAGAAGTGGAGAGAATGAAGGAGAGAGTGCTGGGGAGAGAGGAGAGAGAGAGAGAGAGAGACTGGGGATGGCGAAAGCGAAAATTAAAGAGGTTAGGAGGAAAGAGAGACGCGAGGATGAGAAGAGAGGGAAGGAGAAGAAATGTGGAGGAGAAAGACCATCAGTCATGAAGTATGTTGAAGGATTCGGTTATAAAGATGAACAAATGTTGAAGATTCGTTTATAAAGAAAGGCCATCAACTATAGAGAAGTGTTGGAGGATTCAGTTTTAAAAATCGGTCATCAGGTTTCAACAGATGTTCAGGATTCGGTTATAAATATAAAACATTAGTGATAAAGAAATGATTGACGATTCGGTGATAAAGATCGCTCGTTGGCCATGAAGAAATGAGGCGGAAAAGGAAAGCTGAGAATAAGAAAACAGCAACTGGATGTGTTGCTTGTGTGATAATAACTCACTGCTATCGATATGGAATTAGTTGACCGCTTAAGAGGCAAACAATGATTAATGTTTTGTTGTTTTTTTTTTTTTTGTCTTGATTTGTTTTGTTTTTCTCAACAGTCTGCTCACGTTCTCCAACTCGATATGAAGCTGTCTCAGCTCGATCTCCTCATCAGTCATGGCCATGTCACCAGGAGTTGTCTGCCCGAAAGTCTGGTTACCTGGTCGGAAGTGGTTCGGCCCAGATCAAGGATGATGGGATGGTTTGGCGTTGACGATTTCCTGTCCTGCGTTACAAAAAAATAAAATAATAATAATTTGTGGCGAAAAAAACGGATTCTCTAACAAGATACATGTTGTCATGTTGTCTTGATTTACAACAGTTATAAAAGAATTTGTTGCTGATTTTTTTCATTATCATCATCTTTAGAAATATTTTCTTGCTGATTTAATAAATTAATAATATTGTTCATTAAAACAAACAACGTGATCGTTTTAATTACTTCAATTATTTAAATTTCTTAGCCTATGCAATTTTGTTATTCGATCCCCAGCCCTCCTTCTTGAGATATGAAACCCGCTATTGAGAGTGCTCTCACAAGTTAGAATAAGTAGTATCAAGATAACATTAGAATGCATCCCTATAATACTAAATACTCTACTTCTTCCAATAAGAAAGAGACAGGGACATTCATGCGTTAAACAAGAAAAAAAAGGGACAACAATGAAACCCAGGAAACTTGAAAAATAGCGAGAAGAGTGTCGATACAGATATTACTTTAGGTGCGAGAGAAAGAGACAGCTGGGAAAGAAAAGGACAGAATGTCAGAGAGGGAGAGAGAGGCGGTAGAAGATGCATCTCTCTCTCTCTCTCTCTCTCTCTCTCTCTTTCTTTCTCTCTTTCCACGCCTGGAATGAGTGAAACTATGTATTAAATAAGCTTATACATGTTCTTGATGTCTATTCTTTTACTTATACGATCCAGATATATGCCTCCACCTATCCATCTCTATCTAGATTCTAGGTATTTCGATAATTCTTATTCTAAACACAAAAGTAACATGCAGGACTTAAATGCTTTTGGAATAAAGAAAATTGGCCGATTCTATACTTTCCCACTTTGTTTTTAGGTCTTTTTAAACGCTTATTAGAAAGCTGTGAATTTTAGCATTAAGCGCATAAAAGTACACTGGCTTGCGGTAATTCTTAGTTGCGCAGTCTTTTAAACCTACATGATATTGAATGTTTAACAAATCTGTAATTAGATTTGGGTTAAACAAAATTATTATTCTAAGCCTAAAAGTAAAATCTATTGATTTGAGTCTAGCTGCTATATTTTTTAACCTAGATTTAAAACCTATGCCCAAGCAACTTTTTTAGATTCTTATTAGATGTAACAATATAACATGTAGATCTAGATCTATTTCCCACGGTTTTACATCTGCCGCTGCCTATATTGTATGCGTACTTTCAATTTCAATTCTGCCTTCTCTGCCAAGCTGTGCTTACAGGAAGTACTTCGCACATTCACCTTTTTCTTTTAAAAAATAATAATCATTTTTTTGCCTCTAATTAAAAACAAAACAAAACACTATTTTGTTGAAAAACAATATTACCACTCCAATCTGTAGGGCAATTTACAACTTTATGCCAAGTTTGAAGTTCCTAGGTGGTCTAGAAATGCTCGCTTAGATGGTCCTCATTTTTCGCCTGGCCCCATTATACAAAGTTCTACAGATTATAGATATCAGGGCGGGTGCGTTCTGAAAGGAGGGGAGAGGAGAGAGGATGAAAAGAATGGTGTATGCGCGGGTGTGTGGGTGTGTGGGTGTGATTGAGGATCAGGAGAGAATGATTCAAATATTTACATAGTTTTTGTCTTGATAAATGGTTTAAAGAGATGTAGTTTTTAGACCTGGATATGGACTTTTGAGCGGTTTTGGATGACACAGGCGAAACACTAAACAGCCAACACTACATCATAACAGTGACTGTGGGGCTGGAATTTCTCAGCATACACTTCTGTGGAAGTAAACGAAGTATAAGTTTCCAACGATTGTAAACTACCGATAGCTAAGCAGAGAAACTAGGAGAAAGGAAAAAGAATTGTAAATAATAGGGACAGCTTTAATATGAAAACA
>JAWDGP010002624.1:1105000-1205000 GCA_033675545.1 Elysia crispata | reverse complement strand
GTGGTGGTAGTAGTAGTAGAGCAGTAGTAGAAATACCGGCAGCAGTACTTACAGTAGTAATGTATTAGTTGCACTTGTAGTATCATAAATAGTAGGCCTAATAATTGGAGCTAATTTTATTGCAGTTGATTTTTTTTTTTAGTAAACATCGTTATCATTAGTGGCAGTAGGAGTAGCAGTGGCAACAGCAAACTGCGCTTTCAGAAGTGTTGTTGCTATTTTTTAGGCCTTGCTGTGGAAAGCGGCATTCAACACAACGTTGTCGTTAACACTAAAGATATGCTGCACTTTTATACCCGTACTCAACTCCCACGGGATGAATTTTATCCACAAGAAATCATTAATTGACCATTTTTGTTTAATGTGAAAACTTATTTACTACGTTTTCAACTCTTCCCAAAAACAAGCACATTGATTATAGACAGGGAGCGCAGTGGCGTTAAAATTTATCTGAAACAGCGGATTAGTGCAAAGGAGTTTCATTTCAATCGATCTAGAGCTAGATCTAGATCCAGAATTTAAATCAAGATCTGTATAACTCACCAAATGTTTTAATCCGCTGCTAGTGGATAAATCCAAACTGTTTACAAGAAGGTCGTGTCTTTTTCAAGTGAAATATTTTTATCCAAACGCGGATTTGAAACTATTGCTGTTCTAGCGGTAACGTTTGCTGTTGGTGCACAAGACTTTTATTAGTTCTTTAACTAAAAACCTAGATTTAGATAAATCCTTAGAAATCTCTAAACCCGCTCTACATTCCTTGCGACGCCACCACTCAAGGAGGTCAAGATTCTAGACTGAGGAACCACAAGATTATCAACAGGTTCCACGCAACACATGATGGCCTGCACAAAACTTGTGTACGACTCGAGCGCAAGTTCGCAACACACTCACTGTCGAGTAGTGGCAGAGCTGATAGTCTCTTTCGCAGCTATAGAACACGCCCACAACACATTGCTGCGGTTCACTGAGATCGCCGAAGCTTGACCCCACGCGACCTGTGACCTCACCATTGTAATATGAATTTACTGTAGTTTGCCTTATCGACACAGACAATGTTTGACTTGAATAGTACAATTAGAGTGGCTACTACTACTACTACTACTACTACTACTACTACTACTACTACTACTACTACTACTACTACCACCACCACCACCACCACTACTACTGCTGCTGCTGCTGCTACTGCTACTTTTTCTACAACTGCTGTTGCGGGTGTTACTACTACTACTGCTGCTGCTGCTGCTGCTGCTACTGCTACTTTTTCTACAACTGCTGTTGCGGGTGTTACTGTTACTTTTCCTCACACTACTGTTGTTGCTACTGCTACTATTACAATTAGGGAACAGGCTTTATCACACTAGAGCCTTTACAGTTATTACATGAGTTAGAGAATTTTACCCAGAGCACAATGCGTCTAATAAGAGCCGTTAATGCCCTTCGAACCCTTGTGTGGTTTTCAATATGGGTAACATGAAAAGTTAATGTCTTTAGAAATATATATTGTTATCCGTCAACTAAACGATGTTAAGTATGCCTGAGCATCGTACCCTTCTTTCTTTAAAATGCGCTAATGCGTTTGTTGCTAATGCTAGCTTGTACTTTTGCCTTTATCTGCAACTTTCCCATATTCTTGAGAGTTTCTCTCACTTCTCTTGCCATCTTAATTATTTATTTATTTTTTTTTTTTGTTCTAGGAGGCTGTGTTTCGCCCCACCAAGACATCAGTGTAGTCATACCTCGTCCTTTTCTGGTGTTTTTTAATCCTTTTGACCATTCTTCCGTTATTTCTTTCAGGGGTTGAAGCTCGCAGGAACTGATCGGCCTACAAGATGTAGCCTAAATTTTTTAAAACTTGTAATGATTTGAAATTGTTATCTTTTTACACAACTGCTCAAGTGATTTTCATCTACATCTCTTTCATCCATCTAGTAATACCATCAACAACCTTAACAAATGGGTTTTATTTCTTTGCTAATGTCTATAGGAAGTGACTGCAGCATGTTCTTAAAATTAAATCATGGCTTAACTTCCACACGTCGGTTTATGAGTGAATATCTTATATTTGATAAATCCTAGGCTGTGGAATTTGGAAATTTTAACTGAACTTACGGCAGCTCAAACAAGAAATAATAACAAAGATAGTGGATTGTTCTCCAGCCATCATTCTATATTACAATCAAGTTTACATCTAAACTATAGGGTTTTTTTCGTCTCAATAAAAGATACAAGTCTCTTCAAAACAATTTTATCCGTTTAAGGCTTTCACCTTTTGTTCAACCAGTGACCATTAATAAATTTATTGAAAGTAGCTCATGCCATTGGTATGAAATAAAGATCTATCCTTTTAAAAAAAATAATCATTTTAGGCTACATAGGCTTATTGATATTGATTTCAATTTTTCATCTTTACCCAAATTTTTAGACCGCTCCGGCTGAGGACGGTTTTTCCCATATGTACGAGGACCCCTGTGCTACCGAGAGCGAGAAACTATGTCCCAATCACTGATATTATACAATGTGTGGTGTAATTTGGAGCGCTCAATCATGGGTGTGTACTACCAAAAAACCACAGTTTAAAATCTAAAATTCCAAGATACGATTTTTTTTTGTATTTCGAAAAACCAATTAAAAAAGAATTTATATGAGTTCACTTTAATATGAGGGTGTAATTTATTAAAATGAATGGACAGCTATGAATTTCCACAAAATAGTGGACCTCTAGGCACTTTCTGTTTGTACCTAGCATGTTACAATAAGTATTGAGAAACATATTGAAAAGATAAAATTAGGAAAGTGCAGAATTATCCGTTTTGCTCTAGTAGTACACTCTTTGTAAGCCAACGTACGACTTTGGGTAAAAATGCCTAGTTTTAAGTAATTATAATTATTTCTCCATATCAACAAAGTTAACATGTAACTGACAACTTAAGTACTAAATTTTACATAAGCCTTCTAATACTTATTGTTTAATCAAAATTATCTATCTCGTGGCGACAAAGAGATTTTTAATGCAACAAATAGTGGTACTGAATTGGAAATATTCATCATTCATTTTTTCCATCTCATATATATATATAGATGAGCTAAAACAATTACTGAGAGTCCTTGGAATTGACAACTTGTGCATGGCTTTATAGGTTATATGATTAAAGATCCTTAGGGAAAAATTATGTTTACATTATGTATTTATGTTGAAAGTGCATTTGTTAACACAATTTAATAGTTTTCAATGATAAATAAAGCTTATCTTTATCTTTTTGAAAATATAAATAAAAACCATGAAATACATGATGAATGTCATTAAGGGAAGATTAATATTTTATTTTTGTAGCTTTCCTCTCTTTAAAATACATTGTCTATATCCCTTAATCAAAGTGGCGAACAAAGTAAGTGGCTGTGCTCAAATTGTTTTTTGGCATTTCATCCCAGGGCTGTAAAAATAAAAGTAAAGTTGAGCACATGGCATGCTGTAAACTTTACAAATATCAAAGAATGAAGAAAAGAAAAAATGAAGTCAATGAACAGTCTAAGTCACTTGCAGCAAGATTGAGAATTGGCTAGTAATAATTTGCAATAATGATTAACGTTAGACAGCTTTAGTTACTTTTGTGTAATTCACCAAAGCCCATACATCTACATACTTGATCTTAATCTATGAGACTGATGAAACTTGAAATGTCTCTTCACAGAAGTAAAATGATTTCATACAACTTCCTCTTATGAAAAGTGCGCTTTTTCAAAATACTAAAACCCCTGAATGACAAATAGCCATATCCGACTCAATCAAATCCAATGAAGGTATGCTGTGCATATTTATTCTCTTAAATTGGGTGCATTTCATACATCTTCAGAGACAAGATGACGAAAGCCTGGATTGGTTACTTTTTATTTCTTCTGACTTGCCTGCCCCTGATGCCTACACACTCACCTAAGTTGCCCTGGGATGGCCCACTTAATCTAATCTAAGATAAAAAAAAAGTTGTTGAAAACTGGAACTAAATAAGACTAATACTTGTGGTAATAGAGGAATTGCGTCTTGGAAGGCAATTTAGTCAAATATTGAAATAATTCACTTGGAGAGGTGAGTTGTATTCCATTACCAGCATAAAAGTGGTTCAGTGAATCCAAGTGCAATGCTACGACAAACCTAGGCATCGGTCAGAAATGAGTTATTAATGAACATTATTTTAATACAAATACTTGTCTTCAATTATTATTATAAAATACACACACAAAAAAAACCAAAAAAACGCAAGAAGCTTTTGTAAGCAGGGTAACGACTTTAATTCATCCAAATATAAAAAAAGAACCCATATATTAATTTGTACGGAGACAGTATCCACCACAACCTATCCAAAGATATCAATACACCTTATTGGAGCAAAATTAAGTCTTCATGAAAGATGGAGCAATAAAATGTTCACAGTACCATATCTTTTGTTTTCTATTTTACAATTCTGTTCTGCTGGCATCCTTTTTGGAAGCTCCTAGTTCATAAAATTTCACTTTGTTCTCAAAGGAACACTTTCAAATCAGAATTTAGGTATAATTCAACTTCCAAGAAGACAATCTCTGGATAACAATTATTACAATTTTGATTTTAACTACATTATATAATTTGCACATAAAGATGCTTGTTAACATCGGAAAATGTATGCATGCATTAAAAAACTACATACATCTAAAAGATATGATAACGATACAGTTTGTGCTGATTAATTTTAAAATTATAAAAAGTATCAAAAGGTGAGAGTTAGTATTAAACATAAAATAGCTATAAATTACCCACCAACCATTTCCAAATACTTAGGAAAAATAATACCCTGTGAGTATTGCGTCCCTAGAAACAGTAACAAAATCACAACCCAGTTGAGGAAAAATAAAATTGAAATAAGAAATTAATAACTTATTATAAGCAATCATATTGCATTTTTTTTTCATCCTTACACAAATTCTTGTCTTAAACAGGAATATTTTTCACCCTTCCACTTTTTCCGTCATAAAAAAATCGGAAAATTAAATACAAGTCTGTGAAATCTTGTAAATCTGCCTGTTCCTTTCTTTTTTTTTTTACTAATGGAAGGAGAAAGATGTAAATGAAATAAAAGCGAAATTTTTAAGACAAGACTTGCATAAAAGTCAAAAAACATTAAGCTATGCAACCCTATCTAAACTTGTTATCACTAACCCTTGAGAAAAAAATAAGTCACAGCTGTCACTTGAGTAAATTGAGAAAAAAAAATCAGATCTTGCACAACTGCGAGAATACTAAAGGCAATCAAAGCTAAGCATAACATTATTGCAACATACTTTTGCATGAAGAAGGGAGGGAAAAATAAGCACAAATATTTTAGCATGAGACACAACACTTAACACTAAGTGAAATGTTTACCAGTGATTTTCAATAAGTACAGCTAAAGAGGAAACGTCTGAAAGCAGCATGTTATAAATGCATTACATAAATACAACTACCTGTGTATATATGAAGCATACATATACATGAATATGGACATGACAACTACATGCTTGATAGAGATGGCCCTGGATAAAAAAATTTTTTTTTCAAAGCCACAAAGACAGCTTAAACTTTCAGTTTTTTAAACCTAAAATCATAATAGGAAACATCTTTTTCTGGAATACAAGGTGGCCTTATAAAAAAAGCTTAAATTACTACTGCACTTCCATGAGAAAAGAAAAGTTTTTATTCTAAGAAGTTGTAAAATATTGCAAAGGATTATATATTACTGGATGTGAGGAAAAAATTAATGAAATATGAGAAATACAAAAGAGTTTCAGTTGACGAACAGCTGTTGGGTGAAATCCACAAAATCGTATGAATCTGGAACAGTTCTGCCTGTCTTGTCAACATAGGGTTTCATGCGATTTATACAGTAGTCTGCCTGTTCCTTGGTCAAGTTCTGTGGAAGGAGGAGAACAAAAGCAAATTTTAGTTGAAGATGAGTACATAGATTGATTGGGTAATTTTACAAACTCATTCCACTAACAACAACAAAAACAAGAAAAACATAGAGGTGAAATAGTCTGATAAAATTTTCACTTTAGTGAGGTGCTTTTTTCTGGCTGCTAATATAAACAATAGATGAGGGTTCAATAAATATCACCATGAAAATCTTTAATAGTCTGCTTACATTTATGGCCTTGTTTCAAAAGTTTGGGAGTCTCACTATAAGTTACCCCGGTACCTAGAATCAAGTCTCCCATATGAACAGCATAGTCCAGACTTTATCATTTAGAGGTACAGTTGAATATCTAGCGAGAGCAGTTAAACACATTGCAAGGCATAACTGTACCAGAATGAAGATAGCTTCTGAATATACTTCCAATAAACTTTTAATTGAAACTCAAAAATGTTTTACAATCCATGAATCACTTTGTAAGTAAATGCTTGTTTGCATCCAACCATGATTGAAAGCTAGTACTTGTTGTAGAAACTGAGTGAAGTCCTTTCCCTTCATGTTGCCAGAATTCCTGTTGTTTTCATTATCTTGCATTTTTTAAAACAAAACTGAAAGTATACCTTTTGAAAAATTCCTAGAACTAGTGCTGGTTGTTCAAACTGGATATTTTTTTTTTGTTGTTCAAAGACTTTCAGAAAAAAATGACAAATGTTTGTAATGGTGAGTATTTCATCGTCTTATCATGGTTTTCATTATTTATTTTTACATGTCTTTTCATTTTTAAAATAACCCTACTTTCGCTAAATATTACTTCACACTTTCTCCATTTTTTACCATAGAGATACATGAACTAGATACTTATTCCTGTTTCTATTGGTAAATCAATACCTTTTGCATTTTGTCTATGTCAGGATGTTATTTTCATTTTAATCCTTGCTATTTGAATCAAGGGATAAAATTTCCAGATGCATGTATTATTGTATATAAATTGACTATTTAAATGTGTTGTTCCTGACAGTTCAATGAAAAAAAAGGCCTGAAGCATAGTTTCTTACAGGTATCACATAAATAAGAAATGGAATGATCTAAGATACAGTTATTGTTATTGAAAACAAAATTATAAGAAACCTAGGTATTCCACGCAGGTCAGGAAAAATTTTTAAAGAGATGAAGCTGAAGCTCACTGAAGTGTATGATGGATACCTATGGGATTAAGTCCTTACGAGGAAAAATCCGTGAAACATAAATAATCTTTATCATTACGATGTCTTACAGGTTTTTTAAAGACTCTTAACAATTAACTCCTTAAAACTAGATGCGAAGAGAAACAATGCATAATTTGCTTTTTTTTTTCATGTGCAAAAAACTGAACTCACAGCATAAAGCTCTTGGGCAGTGATGTAAGGTTTCTCGCCAGAAGTCAATGCCCTGAAGGCTTGCTCCACCTCTGAACTGGATTGGACATTTTCTGTTTCTCGACTGATCATAAATGCCATGTACTCTTGTAAAGATACAAAGCCATCCCTGTGAAAGTTATAAGAAAATACATTTTTCTTGTTCAATTTACAGAGAAGAATCTTTCTTTCATCTAGACAACAGGATGTTACTGGTTTACCACATTCACTTTTCAATGAACAGTATCCACTCAAAAATGAACAAACTCCTTGAATAAAAACATGATTTTCTACCTGTTGGGATCAACTATGTCTAAGATAGCTTGGAACTCTGGGTCTGTTTGTCCCTCCTCCACCATGGGCAAGTCATAACCCAAGGCTCGCAGACAGGATTTGAATTCCTGGTGGTCCAATTTGCCGCTCTTGTCTTTGTCAAAATGCCTGTGAAATGGAAAAGGTTGATATGTTACACATATATGTTGAAGGAAACAATGTTAAACTAAGTTTTAAGGCAGTTTCCATTTCTTCAAAACAAGAGGGAGTACTTTTAAATGATAGAATGGACTCCATGTATCTCAAACTATGCTTTGTCAAATTTTAAGGATAACTAAAACACCACATATCTCAACCAGTATTCAAATTTCTCAATATCTGAATTACACTGATTATTCAACATTTCTTAAGAAGGCAACAATAATGGTACGAGACTTGGCCAACTTACAATAACTGGGTAACAGAGAGATGACAAGGGGGTATGGTGAGAGGTTATTTAATCAGATCCACTTCCAGTTCATTTTTAGAAACCATTTTTCAAGCTCCCCTTTCTATCTCTGCAGTCCAACCACTATCTTAGCACCTTTCACTTTAAAGCCAGGACTAAGAACTGGGACAAAACTTCAACATTCCCCCAATTCCAGAAGACTAAACAGTACTGAAATCTGCTACATAATTCAGCACAGACTACTTGACTGATAAGAATTTCTGTCTCAGATTGCTATGGCTGTGCTCAACTTACTTGAACATCATGGAGAACTCTCTAAGCGCATCCTCAGAGACTCCACTGCGGTTTCTCGCTTCAATTTGCTGCTCCAAATTGTGCTGCATCCTCATACACAGCTGATCCAGCTGGTCCCACTGCTGAGCCAGGCCCACTGTGCTATGCTCTGTGTACCTGTACACAAAGAAAAAGTTGATAACTAAGTGAATGATGATGAAGGTTTGAGTGTTATGGTTTTGTTTTGGTCAACCTGTACTCTTAAAACTAGATAGCTGCCTTTTTCCAGCCCAACACTCTCTGAGAATAACTGGTTAAACTGTTTAAGTACAACAAGGGAAAGTACAGAATGGAATAAATAATAATAATTAAAAAAAAGCCAGAAAAGAAACAGCTTTCTATTATCTTTTTCATACAGGAAATATTTCATTCTTTTCAGTTATATTTAATCTCAGTTGATCTTTGCATTCTCCTTATTCAGAATATAAAAGAAATATTATGCGTTTCTTACAGGAACAGACGAAGGAACTTCTGAGATAATAGAAATAGATGAAAAACATGAGCACCTGCTTCAGAACATGTAGAAGGGAGAAATAAGTCAATCAAAGAAAAAAAAACTAATAAACAGACAATGAGCTCACCTGTTGTCTAAGATGAGTCTCTCCTCCATAGCAGCACCAAGGTCCTCTATCTTCTTCAGATGTCCCTTCTGGCTTCTCACTTCTGTAGCTTTCCTCTGAGGATGCACAAACACAAAGAATTACAGCTGTGCAGTAATTCTAATTGACTAGAGACATTATTTAAGACAGTCATAGTGCTGATGTTGCTATATGATGACCTTTCTTCATTTGTTTCAATATTTTTCCAACATGAATATTTCAGGTCAGCTCAACTCCGATAATATTTTTTGAATGAGATAATAAGAAAAGAAAATGACATTTAATAATTGAAAACTCTCAAGATTTCTTTCTTTTTTTTTTAAAGCATGTGTTGTTTTTCTCAGTTTTCCATTCCCTATGCCTAAGGTTCTCATGAAGGATTTTAACAGAGCCATAAGCTCCTGTCAAGTGAAAGATAGGGCTGGTTAGATGAGACCTGATCCCACCACCAGGGTTCCTTTGTAGAACATGAGCTCTGCGGCTTTTCTAGGTGGACTAATACTCTATAGTTATCAATAAATAATTGCACAAGGAATACTATAACCTTCTCTTGACACAAAAAATTGCTTGGTTATTGTTTTACCTTTGTAGCCTCCAGCTGCTCCTCAAGAGTTCCAGAACCTTCCATCATGGCAGCCCTGGGAGGAAAGACCAAAGCAGCCATCATTAATATCATTCACCTATAGACTTCATGCTGAGAGATATTTTCAGAAAGAACTATACGACAGAAGCAAATTCCTAAGTTGAAACATAATAATTCATGAAAGCATTTAAAATCATATTTTACTTCATTCTTGTTTTCTTTTGAAGATGTGTGAATGCCGTTCCTTCTCTTAATTATACAAATTGAAGGTATATCATCACAAACTCTTTGGATTATACTTTCTTTCTTTAACCTCCAGGAAAATAAAATTTCAGTTTGACAGCACTTATCATCCTTGTTAAAATAAGTAAAATGAAGCCCTCACTTTCTTTCTTATTGAATCTAGTAGTTTCTTTTCAACAAATTGATGTGTCCTGCGCCTTTCAGGATAGCAAATCTTATTGATCATTGTTAGGTTTTGTTGTACACATAAATACTTAAATTAATAATTCACTTTTTTATAATCACTTTTAACCCCCCTTTTGCAACTTGTGCAAATACCAGACGATATGATAACTATGGAGTTAATGAGTAGATATGTAAGTCTTGGTAAGGACATTGCACATTAGTTGCATACCATTAAAGAAATTTCATTTTAAAAATAATACTAAAGGATAAAAAACTGAATGGATGCTTTAGTCACCAATAATACTGTGGATCTCTCACAATGTTATAATATGCAAAGACACAAGATGGTGTGGTAATGAAATATAAGAAAAATAGATTAAATTCCACGTTAATTCAATTTTATATCTCACGATGATTATGTAATTGAATATATTGATTACATTTATGTATGTGAGAGATATCAATATACTTGTGAATCAAGACAAATGCACCCTTGAGTCTTCAGTTTGTCTTCACCCTATTTTCTATCTCCTACAATTCCCAAGTTTCTTAAGAAAAGAAGAAGCAATCATAAACCCAGATCTAGGATCTAAGACATAAAAAAGGACAAATAGTATCGACCGGGGTCAATTTTCTTTGACAATAGAATAGAAGATACCACTGCAATAAGAATATACTTTTCTAATTTTAAACAAACAATAACAGAAAAAAAAATCAAGAGCCATAATCTGTTACACTGTAGCTGCTGTTTTGGTTTGTCAGCTGAAGAGATAAATCTTTACCAATTGCAGAATCAAGACACTATATTAATTGTGTGTTTCGAAATTGAATACAGAGATTGATTTCAAGATACAGCAAATCAACTCTGAACATTCATTAAGGAATTGAAAGAATCTTACACCCTGCAATGCACAAGTGACTCTTGAATTCTTACAACTTTCATGCTACCAATACAAGTGTCATCATGAAAACTAATCAAAGAATCTGGGTACTTTCTAATAATATTTATGTAGGTCAGATGATACTGTTCCTAAAATCTACACATATTGACATTTGAAAAAAAAAAATTTTTTCTGAGCCTCTGAATGATGAAAATGTTATCAGAGAATCACATCTTCATAAGTTTTTAATCTTTCTAAAATAATGAGAAAAAGGGAGAGTCTGTCTATTCTTTTGCCCCTCTTCCCTGGTACTGATTAAGGCTGTTGAAAATATTTGTTTCAAGCTGTAAACAAAATCCTCATGCCATATTTGCAAATTTGATTCAGAAGGACATTTAGTGTTATGACTGCCTTGAAAATTAAAAGAAAAAAAAAAGAAAATTTATCTATGCTTACATCTGTTGAATGGAACTTGGCTTTTGGCACTTAAAAGTAACTAAACAGAAGTTAAATGAATACAAAAGCACCCCATTTTTTATGCAGAATCAATTGCTTTCACATTAAATGTCTGTCTAGGAAAATGCATAAAAGACCAAAGTCTTTAGTCTACACGCAAGAAAATACATCTATTAATTTAATCATTTTTTAATCTTGATTTGGTGGTTCAAAGCATAACTGAAAAGTAATTTAGAGATTGGTTTTAAAACCATGCATTGACAGATGCTTTCCACACAATTTATGTCTTATTCAAAACATATCTCTCTGCAACGCTTCTTAGAAGTTTCAGGAAAGGAATTGAGTGTTTGCATTTACTTTTATGCCAAAAAAAAATAAAAGTCATAAAAAAAAAAAAAACAATAAAAAAAAAACGTTTGCGCAGACTAATGTCATGATTGTAAGTAATATTGAAGGCCAAATTAAAATCTCATGCCTTGCAGGGATTCTCAAAGGGTATGTTAGCAATATATTAATTGTTCATCCAATAGATTGCAGCTCTTCTGAACACAAAGAATGCTCTTGCAAAGAACATGCTTACTCTAATTGAAGGGCTAAACAAAAAATTGAAGATCTTTTTCTTGTCTCCTCTGTCATACTTATTTGGAGTATAATTAGGAAAAGAACCTGCTACAGAAGGTTCAAAATAATTGTCCACAAAGATAACAACTAAAAAAATGAGGAACTTGATAACAAGTTTGCGGTGATGCATGGCTTGTTAGCAGGTAAAATTAAAATTTTTGTCATGCCTTGCAGGGATTTTCAAGAAGTTTATTCTTTAAAGAAAGATTTCAAGCCGGGAAACACAAAAAACAAAAAAAAAAGTTAAAGTGAAATGAGTAACAGTAGCTTTCAGTCTTTAGGGAATCAGAGAAGGAAAGCATTTTGTCCTTTTCATATTTCTTGGCCAGAGATATCTATATGTATTTGCATCTACTCTGTAAGACTTTATAATACTCTTAGTTATTTTTAGAGTAGCAACTGTTGTTTGAGATTCTCAAACTGTTGCCAAGGTCCTAATTTCATTCATAGTAAGGTAAAATTTCCCGTTGTTAATATCACAAGCATGCTAATGGGTGGACAATCACATGTATGGTGTTAGGCTTAAAGAAGAGCAAACGATTGCTTAGCATTAGACAAGAGAGACATGAACACTGCTGACCCATCGAGCAGCCACATCCTGGGGAGGAATGCACAAGTTTTATTTTCTGAACAATCATCTAACAACTGGTTACACTGTCGAGTCTAATATCCATTTTAAATATATCAGATTTTATAAATATAAGACACTGCAAATGTGCATTTCTAAAGCCCTTCAATTTTTACAATGGCAAAAATTAATCGCAGACAACTGAAACTTAAAAGAAAACTTTTTTTTATAAATTATAATTATACTCTTATACTGTAGACAGATAATGTAATAAAAGAGCACAGAGAAATTTCAGTTGCAAAGCATTTCTTAATCTGTACACATTATTTCAAATGGAGTCTCAAACTGGAACCTATGACTTAAGGATAGCGGAGCAAGGATTATATTAGGAATGTCACGATACTAATACCAAGTATAAAAATAGAAAATATAACAGCAGAGAACTTGCCTTTTTAATGTGTTTTACGTACGAATTAAAAAAAAATATACAAAGTGGTTCAGCGTTAGTGATTTTCATGAAGTATGAAATTTAAGATAGTACTTGAACCCCTCAAAAGCTAAATGCTATCAATAGCTCTACAAGCAAAAATTTGCCCTGTCTTAAAAAAAAATCATAACAAATATGAAAACAATGTAAGCCTCGGAAAACCACCACCTTTCTCTGTAGTTACTATTCAAAATGGCTCTTGTTATTAACACATTTGTGAGTAAAAAAAATTCAAAAGTATCGTTTTACGTGAACAGTATAATTTTTTTTTTTAAACCAAGTCTCTGTTTATCTGTCGATGAAATGTTATAAATACATTTGGAGTAGGTAAGCATTTGAAATGTCCGATCCTTAACATTAAAATATCATGGCAACTAAGGCCTCTAAAGCTTTCTTATTACAGGGCTAGAATGAAGAGGGACAGCACGCACCTGGTCTGGGTGAGCCAAGAGTGGAAAGCATTGGCTGCCTGGGCAAACTGTTTCCTGAGCATGTCATTCTCCTCCTGGCGATGCTCCTCTTTCTCAAGGTCACTGTCACGCTCCTGATGACAAGTGCATATATCACTATTATAACCATTTATTAATTTAGGCTGTAACTTAGGTTGAATTCAAGAAAACTAAAATTTCTTGTGTGTAAAGATAATTACATTGATTAGCTTTTTCTTGAAAAGAAGCAGCCTGTGTTACAAAACACTTTAGTACCAAGGGTTTTCACAAATTAATAGAAAGCTTGCGCTCTGTTATATATGTAATTAAAACAATAAAAAATAAACTTGCATTTTAGACTTTAACACTTTCGCTATTGGGCCATTTGTCGCGGTTGGCCTGGGCCATTTCAAGATCAGGACATAATTTTATAGTGATATTTATATCACAAACACCGCCAATTTCTGTCATTGTTTTGATGCCGATAACGGAAGTATGAATAGATAAGCTAAGTCATGCGCACTAAAATAATTTAATCATCCTTATGTTCATTCGAAGTTTTCACATCAAAGTTGCGAGCCGCGAAATGCGGCTTATAGGACAAAATGAACAATTTTTTGAGCCGCAAAACGCGGCTTAAAATAGCAAAAGTGTTAAAGCAAGAAAAAAAATGTATTTAAGATATACAATGCATAAAATTTAACACTAATCATATCTATGCAACTGCTTGCAACTGGAAATTTTCATTGTCAATAGTACTGATGCGGGTGCTTACGACCAGTAACAGTAGTAGCAGTCAGGTCAAGATCTACTGCTGTTAGCTTTGTATAATTAATATTTCACCCACTTCATTGAAAAGAAGAAGAGTTCCAGTAAATTTTACTGTTTGAACTGTCATGATCAAATGGATACTTTGGCAGGTACAATTTTTTGAACTTTCGCTTATTTTTACTATCTTATCGATCACAATGGCCATCTAGTTTATGGAATCTCTGATAAACTAACGACCTGATGATGAAAATGCCAACTCAGACACTAAAAGTGACACTTACATTGATAGAGAGCCACTGCACATTGATATTGATGACATTTTAGATGCAGAAGACTCTGATAGTCTGTCAACATCCGGCAATGACGTTAGATCTAGACCTCGATCTACAGAACAGACTGGCAATGAAACTGGGGGTTGGTCAACTGTATTTGAACCCATTGAGGTGGAAAAGTGGCCTAAAAGAAGATCTAACACAATCTTCCCTTCCTTAAGCCAATTTTGATGTTCCTTCTCCCCCCCCGCCCAAAAAAAAAAAAAAAAAAAAAAACATCACTCACACAACTCAACAAACCAACATTTATGCTGAACTTTGTATGTTTTGGTGTTCCAGCTGTAATATTTGGCTTTGCAAAGGAAAGTGCTTCTCTAAATTTCACAGATTTTGACTTTAAAAAGTTATACCCACAAACAAGTTGTAAAAAAAGTTGGGAAAACCAGAAGTTTTTTTACAGTTTGTTGTTAAGATATTTTTTCATTTGAAAACATTGCTTGTAAAAATTTCCAATACAGTTTAACTATATAGGTTATCAATTTCTTCATTTTTTTTACATCAATCGTGTTGCTGTATGTTGTCTGCACAAATTTCTGTGAATTTTTAATTGTTAGTACCTAAATCTTTTTTGCAATTTAGTTACCCCCCTTACCTTGGTAGGACTAGGTTATATTAGGGTGGACTTCCTCAGTATGGAAAGTGCTAAGTATTTCATATATTGTAAAAGCTGTTAGGAAAAACTCAAAACAAGTTAAAAAACTCCATGACCTGTTTTGATAGTTACTTACCCTGATAATTTTCTGCAAGTTGTTCCAGGTTTCCTCAAGTGCTTCCATGGTAAACCAGGTGTAAGGGTTGGGCCCCACCTTGAAACTCTTGATCTGTGCGTCCAGGGATTCCAAGCCCATAAAGTCAGCCTTTGCTGCACTAAGTGATGCCTTAAACTGTTCATGGGCTTCGCGCAGTGCCTAAACAACAGAAAATTTATTCAGGTTTGAGGAGAAAGAAATTTTAAAAAACACAATGTGGACCAGTAGGCCAGTCTAAGCTTTAAAGAAAAAGTTGTCTCAGTCTCATACTAAAAGAATATTTCTACTTAAAATGTTATGGTATTCTTTAATACAACCATCTTATCAATTACATTTAGATATGTTAAATACATTTTAAATTCATGATATGAAATGGCTTACAATTTCTTTTCCTCCTGAGGAGAATTTAATGGTTTGAAATTCTCTCACAACAATGTTCATATCCAACTTCCATCAAATTAGGTTTACTTGGGGCATGTATTAAAATCATATTAATTCTGATCATTACACAGGCCCACAAAATTAAAAAAAAATTGTTTTCATTGTCCTTTTAAACCCATAAAAGACCTTTGCTATAAATCAAGAGATAAATGCCCCCCACTTTCTCCCAGAATTTCTAGAGAAGGCAATAGTTTAGCTAAGAAAAATCTAACAGGGGGAAAAAATCTTAAGCTGTACCTTGATCTCCTCAACACTGTTGCACCTGACTGGATCAGTAAGGTCCTCCTCAGCATTTTCAAACCAGCTGTTGAATGCAGATGCCTTCTTAGCGAAGGTGAGATACAGGTCCTCAATCTGCCTATACTTGTCCTGCAGATGAAGCAACTTCTGCTTGCGATCCTCTGCATCAGCCAGCAATTTCTGCCAACGAGACATGAGGGCATTGTAACGAGCTTCAATCGCTGGGGTCTGCTCATGTTTGCTGGCCAAAAGCTGGTCCTTCAGGCTGGTGATTGTCTGGATGCCTTCCTTCTCAAAGGCAGCCAGGCCAGCAGAGAAAGTCTCCTGCTTGGTGAGGAAAGTCTGGACGGATGAGAGGTCGCGTCCATAGTCCTCTGACCTCACCTGGGTCTCTTTGTCAGCTGGTAGATAGAAATTAATTTACAATAATTTGAACATGAAAAAAATTTCTGCATCAGCCAGAAAATTTCAATTATGCCTTTTTACCTTTTTTAAAACTCTTTAATGAAATAAGGAATAAGGACCCTTTCCTATAAAAGGGTGCAAAGTACCATTAAACCAAGCTTTTTGAAATTTCAAGCAATACTTTCCTGATCAACCTGCACACTTAGTATTTATCTACCTCATCTAACATATTATATAATAGCTCTATGTTACCCTCATTCTTTCTTTCCTTTCTTTCAAAACAATTTGTGATCTTATAGATGTTGTGCTTAAAGAATAACAAAAAACCATAGAAAATATGCATAACAATCAACTGACCAATCCAGCTGTCCACAACGTCAGTCTTCCACATGAACTGCAGGAAGGCAGAGTTATCATTGAGCAGAGATTTGCGAGCCGCAGCTCCCTGATCCAGCTCCTTCAATTTCTCTTCAAGGCCTTGAATACGCTGAGCAATGCTGTCTGCATTGTGGTTTCCCTAGGTGCAAATAATATATGTTTATGAAATCATGTAAGATATTGAGGCATTATGATTACCAAAGCTCTGGGCCTCAGTATAAACAAAATGACTATGAATCATGTCACACAGTATACATATAGACATATTATCAAACCAACAAAAAATGAAAAACATCATCAAAAACTAGGACCATTCAATTTAAAGTGACGTTCATAATGAATCTATAAAGGAAAGATTTTTTATGATTATTCTTTTTTCAAGCTTGGAGTCAGATCTACAATCATATACTAAACAAACTGTCTACTTTTCCTTGTACACTCTCGCTCATCAAATGGAAGCAGCTGAATTGATATTTATTTCATTGTATTTTGGTTAAATAATTTGAAAAATCTAAAAAAAACAGGAATTCATTCCTATGTCAGATTAGCCATGTCAATTTTAGTTTCAACAGTGTTTTAATGTATTTTATTTCAAGGTATGTTAATTAGTCAGAAGTCATAAAGAAGAATTTTGAGACAACTGTAAAGTGTGCAGTTATTACTGTTTAGGAGGGCCAATGAAAACCAGTGACTTACTGAGTTTCATCTAGAAAAAACTTTATTTTATAGGAAAGCATATCATTAAGACTAATACTAGACACAGGTACTTACCTCTTGAATAAGATTTTCTCCCTCCTTTTTGACATCAGCACATCTCTCCTTATGTACTTGGAAATCTGACTCAAAAGCTTCATGTTTCTTTAATAGACCCTGCATCAAGAGTATTACAATGAATTAATTAAATCAAAAGTCCATGATCATTACCTTTTGCATAAATTTGAAGACATTGATAATATAAACTATTTATCCCCCCTTCAATTCATATATACTGTGAATACTTTTGGCTAGTTCATATATCTTTCATGGGTGAGCACTCACCTGGACAGCAGCCATGGTGTCCCCTAAATCTCCAGTAGAAAGCAGATGCTGCTTCTCTGTGATCCAGGACTCCTCCTCCTCAACGTTAGCACTGAACTGCTGGAAGGCATAGCTTTGCTCAAGCTTGTGGCCTCTGTTAATGATAGAGTTGAATCAGTACTTTCTAACACAACAAAGAGAGTTGAGATGAAAGTATATGAGACCAAATACTTCATCAAAGCCAGATATAGTTAGAAACATTGCAATACTGTCATATGTGTCGAGAAATATTAAAATAGCTATGTGTTGAGATTTCATCTACTCTTAAGCTTTACTCTGCACATATAAACAATTACCCTTTACAAGATTATATTGACATCTTTTTCAACCTCAAGACATTTGAAAAACTGTGCTTTGAATCCTGAGAGAAATAACAATAATTATTCTTAATTCATTCAATATTGGAATCAACAGTTTGTGAGAACTTTGGAAAAAAGAGAGGAAAACCTTGTTATTTGTCTAGCAACAAAAACTTCAAAACTTAACTCATTGACCATATACACATGCAATTTAAATTATGACCTTGTGAAAACATAATCTCATGATGTGCTGATCCTGGACCAATTACATGTTGCCTTGAAATGAGCTAGACCTGTAAACAAAATTGAATGAGTACCTGTCAGCAGCCATGTCCTTCAGCTCTGCCCAGCTGGAGTCCAACTGCTCCAGGCGTGTTTTAATGTCAGTGGCTCCTATGTCAGACTCTTCCATCAGCTTCTGACCTGTTTCCTGTACAGCCTGGGGATAAAATTGGAAAAGCCATAAAAAATTCTAAGTGGATACTCATACTGAAGCATCAAGATATTCATCTGCTAAAGAATGAATATTAATTTCATATGACAAATGTAACATACGCATAGTTCTTTGCATGAGTAAAGGGCAAATAAATACAGTTCTGCTTTTTGTCAATAGATGTGGCTAAGAGTAAGATATGTTACCTATTTATAACTGCATTTGAATAGATGGGTCTACTAAATGAGAAAAACTGTGTTCTGACCATCTTCCAGGTTCCAAAAAAAAAAAAAAAATAAAAGACATCTATATCCTCAAAACACTTCTTTTCCAAGTTCCTAGCAGGCTCATTTACACAAATCACACACCTTGATAGCTGGTTCATGGTTCTCCAGCTCTGCTTCCAGCCTCTTGTGCTTCTTCCTTAAGTTCTGTACACCTGTCAGGTCGCGGCCATAGTCTTCTGAGCCCACAAGGAGCTTTTTCTCTCTGAAAATTTGAAAAAAAGATGTAATGCATATTTTATTTTAAATATCTCTAGACTGAAATCTTCCAATATATATTAACTAAGTCTTTGAACTATCATTTTATTATTAAATTTCATTTTGTGACCCTCTTTCTACTTTTCATAGAAACAAAGTTGAGGATTAGAAGAATTCCAAATTAACTGGGAACTTTCATGAGCATTCCACTGAAGCATTCATTTTTTTTTAAATCATTAACATGATGAAAGCAATACCAACAATAAAAATTCACTTTCAGCATCATGCTCATATCTCTTTGTAAAGATACACCCACAAGTTCCTGCCAAGACTGACATAAACAAAGGACAAGAAAGAGAAAAGGTTACTTGATCCAGGCCTCCTCGTCATCAATGTCTCTCAAGAACTGGTGCATCGTGTTTGCCTCATTCAGACGGTTACGCCGGTGAACTGCAAATTCCTTGATTCTGTGGTTAATGAAAGGTGGGAGAAGAAGGAGATTATATCTTTATATGAAGGTTAAATGATCCTAAAGTAAACAATTAAATGTCATAATGATAAGAAAAAATTTATTTCAACAAACATACAAAGGATAAAATTGAACAGAGCCCAGGCTAAATTCTGTAAATGCAAACAATAGCATCAATTTACTCACAGAAAAAAAATATATATGACAAATATATAATTGCCAAGACATAATGGAATAACACTGACGAAGAACAAAAATTATCCTGAGAAAATCTTTGATAAAAATTTGTGAACAATTTAAGAGATTTTTAGTGACATTACAGATTTTTTTAAACATATCATGTCTTAAACTCAGTTCAAAACAAAATAAATGAAAAAAAAATTACATTCTACTTGAGCCTGTGTACAAGGATAAACAGTCTGAGATAACCAAAGGTTTATACAACTTACTTTTCATATCTCTCATTGATTGTCTTCTTCCTTGACACAATGCTTTCCATGTCCCAGACACCAGCCTCAGCAAACTGGTCAGCCTGACTATTCAGGTCTTTGATACGATCCTAGCAGATAATTGAGATAACCAAAAATTGGTGAAACAAAGAGTATTTCTTTTACTTCTATATGTCCCTTAGCAAGTTTAGGCTATAAATCTTCTAGACTGATTAAGATACAGGATGGATGCAAAATTTTTGTTTGACATAAGCAGCATTAAAAATATATACTTGTTTACATTGGCATTTTTGAATACTTCAAAATTCAACTTCACTCACAGAAATAATGTTTAATATACTGCTATTTTTAAAAATCCACTCTTTTCAATAAAACCACCTTCAAAATTTTTAAATCCTATATCTAGCTTATTCAAATGTTAAATAAGTTCAAGCTAAATTATTAAAACAATTAAAAATAAAATACATGTGAAATAAAGAACTACCCCTTAATATTTAGATCTTCAATCCAGCCTTTCATTGTCCAGGAATTTTAAAAAAAATTGTTTTTACTTTCTATTGAGATAAGTTAGACAAAGTTAATCCTTCAGTACACCTGTTTCATTCTCCTTCTCAAACTTCTCAATCCATTGCAGCCACATTAGCAAAAAAGACAAACCTCATGAGCAGCAATATCCGCTTCCATAAGCTGATGCTTCTTCAGCAAGTTCTGCACCGAGGCCAAATCTTTGCCATGGTCCTCAGAAGCCAACATTTGTTCCACCTTTTAGAAGCAAATAAACACATGTATTATGCATGTATCTTTCAAATTGGTGATATACATGCCAAGCACAATTTTTCCTCCAATGCAAAAGTCTGAAGCAATGGAAGGCCAAATCAAAAGAACAGTTGTAAAAGAATTTTTAAAAAGTGACCCTCAAAGTTTAACATTCAAAGCTGAATAAAACTTGTAACAAGTCACACAGAGAGACCTCAGTCCTTAAAAGGAATATTTTAATTCATAATGAAAAAATTATACAAATTTATAATGAAAGCTAGAGTGATCTGCATTATAAATAGACAACTGTACTCAAACTATACCTCTCCAAGCCAGAAATCAATGTCCTTGACCCCAGCATTGTAGGTCTGTTGGCGGCTAGCCTCCTTAAGCTTGTCACTCTTCTCAGCAGATTTGGCCACTAGATCCTCCCACTGCTGCAGAAGGGACTCAAGTCTGTTCTGCACAGCATCCTCAGAGCCAGCACACTGGCGTTGGTCGATCAGATCTACACACAGAGGGAAATAAACACACATTTCAGTAAAAAGAACTTACATAAGAAGGCAAACAAAAGATAAAAAAATTGAATTACTGCCTTCCATGAAGGCCATTATACCAACTTTTTTTTTAACTTCATACAGGACAGGAATAATTTTGAAACAAATCTGTCATACAAGTAACCTGTCTAATATCATTTTTGACTTTTCTCTTTCTGGCAAAGGATTAAGGCGTTAAATCCTCTTAGAGTAAAGTGCAGAACCCAACCTACACAAGCTTTAGAAATAAGGAGACATCAATTTTCAGCTCAGGCTTCATCACTGGTGTTAAAAGCATTTGAAAGCCCCATCCTTAGTTGAAAAAGTTGCAAAACAAAATTTTGTTCATTAAATTGAGTCATCAAACTCACAACAAAATATTCATTACTCTCAAAGGAAGATGAAAATTAATAGGACATCAAATTTGGGATTTCTTTTCTTGGAAGGTAACTCTTTGCTTGTCACTTGTAAATTTTGCATGAAAATTTATATAGCCTTTTCTTCTCACCATAGCTAGCCACACTGTCAAAGAAATATGCAATTCTAAGTCTTCTATTTTTTAATTCTATTCATTGTCAACGATCAAACCTTTCCATATTACCTCACAAACATCAAATCTATCTCAAGTATTTCACTCACTTTGTCCTGTGGCTAGCAAAGACTGCAGACGCTCAGAGTTGGCTGCCAGCTCTGCCTCAAATGCTTGGTGTTTCTGATGTTTGTTTTGGATATTGGATGGATCCTTGTATGATTCATCCATGGCAATCTGGAGCTTCTCTTGAAGCCAGTTCTCCATCTCATCAGCATCACGAGAGAACTGTTGTAGAGACTGAGCCTCTCCCAACTTTGATCGATTTTCAATGAGGTCATCCTTCAGCTTTGACCATCTAGGATAATTATAGCAACAAACTTTGTTCAAAAATATGTTTTTTATATCAAAGTTGAGGAAAGAAATGTTAAATGAAATATTGACAAGTTTCAATAGGGATATCATTTGAGCTTCACAGTTCAAGTGTTATCTTCATCATTCAAAAGCCTCTACATCTCCTTAAAATTATGACTTTTTATTTAACACAGTCGCTTTATTGGGGGTTATCCCTGCGTACATGATTTTCAAATCGAATAAAAACTTGCAAACATTTTTCTGACCTTTCTAAGACCTGGTCTCTCTTGTCAGACACTGCAAGACCATCATAGTGGTTAGAGGAGATCAGTTGCTCTGCAAAGTTTTGTAAGGAGTTGAACTTCTCTTCCTGTTGTGGAGAGCAAAATATATTTCTCAAGCCTTGTTATAACTGATTTTTATAGAAAAAAACTCAAAAAACATCCAAATTCATTTAAATGAACCTATAAATCAGCAGAAGTAGGGAAAACGTTATCAAACAGTCTGAACATAATTGCCTTTATTATTGTATTGATATCAAAACAATAGTTCAAAACTCACTGTCAAACAAAGTATTTTCAACAATTGGGTTATAACATTGATTGATTTGGCCAAGTAGTCACTCTCACTTTTAGAGCGGAGTAAACACCATTGCTTGCAACAAAGTTAGTTACTGAAAGAATATATAAGTAACTAATTTTAAGGAATTTCAATTTTAACAAAGAGTGCTGATTGTTTTCACTTCAACAGTAAATTTGACATAGTCAAAGTGAGGATGAAATTCTTGGGACACACAAATATCATCATTATTGCAACACAAATTGAAAACATGGCTACCTCAAATTCCTGCTCCCTCCCAATTTTTGGCCTTAAGTCAATTTAGCGATACAAATCTTATTTTTCTTGATTCACAAATGTTTCTTTCCCATGTGCTCAGTATTGAATTCATAGAAGTGACAGTTGCCTTAGTTATGACTAAGTAAAGTATGTCATAAAATTTATTGAAAAAAATGTTTCTCATTGAAATAAGCAACTGACTTTACTCACTGCACAACAAACACAAAGGTTTGACAACACAATTTTGAGTTGCAAATTAAATCAGCTATGAAAGTTTTGACAAAACTTAAAAAGCAAAAAAATTCTGGTTTCTTGATGTTTCTAATCTGATATTCATTTTCAGAGCTTACAATGCCTTATGATCATCCAAGATTTTGTAAAAACAATACCTGAGAGTTGATGGCTCTGTCAAAGTCTTCATGCTTCTTGATAAGTGTTTCTACATTGTCACCATCTACAGAGTCCCCAGCCAGGAAGGCCTCTCGTGAGGCCATCCACGACTCAGCCTGCTCACAGTCACGATAGAACAACTGCAGCTCCAGGCACTGATCCAACTTCATGCGACGAGCAATCCAAGCTCTGATGAAATGCAACTAGATGAAAACAGCTGCACCGATCTTAATAATCCTCTTAAGAGATACAAAAGCCCCCTTTTTTTAGTATGTACAAGCCCTTTTTGACATTACTTACGTAATTTTGGACTATAGGGCATATGTACATATTGATTTAAAAAATCTCAGCAAATGCCTTAAAAATACATGTGTTTCTAGCTTCTTAACCTAGCAACTCTAAAGTACTAACTATAGATTTCATCCACTTACATATATCTGCAAATCTTTGTTTAAATTTTGAAACTATATTGTCAAGAGAAAAATTTAGACTTGTATGACGCTTTCAACTCATCATGATGGGTAGAAGACATGGGATTTTTCAAATTCTGCAGGGTGCGTAAGTCTGAACTAAAAACTTACTGCTCAAGCTCCTCTCTAGACTTTGCCAATTCCTCCAACTTCTGCTGCACATCATCGCTAGCGAAATGCTGATTCTGCAACAACTGCTGGCCCAAGAGCTCAAAAGCCTGAAATGTCCCTGCTCTTGCATCCATCTCAGTGCGATGTTCCTGTGGACAATAAAAAGTACTAAATCAAACATTCTCAGCAAACATTGATATTTACGCTGAAAAGCAAAGCAATTGTTGTTTAAATCATATAAATTATCTTTATGGAAAATAGTGTATATTACAATATCAATAAAATCATAACATTCAAAATGAAACCCATAATGCTGAACATTGAAATGAACTGTGAACATGTAATTTGTGACTGGTTTTGAAGAAACAGATGAGCTTCCTGGCGCTTTTCAAAGCACAAACTTCTAAATAACACAATTTTAAAATTTATCAAAGGGCCTTAACCTTAATGAGTATATCATGATAATGACATTAAGTTCAGATACTTCTACAAATAGAGTTATAATAATCAGAAAATCTTGTAATTCTGTGCCAAGCATAGGGTAGACATTTCTATTTTCATTCTATAAGCTAACTTTAAAAGCCATAAGATCCAAAGTATAGGATCAGCAGACATATTTCTTATGAAAAAAAAAAAAGGAGTAGGAAGATGCAACATATAAATTAATTATTGGATCATAATATTGAAATATAATTGAAACAAAGTGTTCTTCAATTTCTTCAATGTGTCTTGGAATCAGCCCAAATAAGCCAAATGTAGCAAATACTTTAGTTTTTCAAAAACACTTTTTCCTTTTCAAATTACAGCAATTTGATGCATTATGCATGACAATTTGACTAGCAAAATATAAGTTCCAACCCAAATATCTTTTATTGTCATGTTTGCAACATTTGGCAAATAAGGACTGCCTTGCTAAACAAACATTTTCAGCCCATGCTGTGGCAGTTTTCACATCATGCAAATCCAAAATAATTTTTTTAGAAAATGAAAAAGAAGCCATGAGTAAATTAAAAATCTTGTGTAATTCGCAAAATGATCTATAAACGTAGGAACATACTCAAAAAAATAATAATCAAACTATTAAGAATATTAAAATTAAAAAAAAAATGATTAAAAAAGAATTATGGGCCATGCTTTACTATTTTACAATACAAATTACCTTAAAAAATGAATGACATAATAATGACAAAACCATGATATCTTTAAAGTCATATCTTAGTGCTCTTATGTAGCATGCATGTCATCACAGCTAAAGCTACAAAGACAAAACTGAGCATACGGCATTAAACATATAACAATCTTGGATGTGTTTACAACAAGTGCAAGAGCTTTGTGATCTTGAAAATCTACACCTATGTGCAGAGGGTCACCTATTTTTTTTTTCTTGTTGTTTGCAAAGGATCATGCTAATTTATCCTACAAGGCAATGTATTTCCACAACATAAGCTGATAGCTTCGGGGCTAGTCGGTTTAGCTGAGGCTTTTAGTGCTCCGTGCAGGTTGTCAGTACATATTAGTCACGCAATGTTTCTTCCTGAGTGACATCTTTATTTTCCTACACAAGAGGCTTCATTCAGCTCATTCCATTCCAAAAGTATGCAAGGCAGCAGGCCTTTAATAATTTCTTTTCTTTTTTTTTTTTTCTACCTCTTCAATGTATTCATCTTCTTCCTCCCCAGGTAGTGCTGTAATGCCATAGTGGCTGACAATTTCTGAACTGAACATCTGTGCATAGACAACATCAGGCATCAGTTTGATTTCATAGCTGGAATCCTTTCACCTATTTACCAAAATTTTTCATTCTAAACATCTAGCATTAATTACACATGCAACATATTTTCAGGCGAGCAAATTGCACATTTTTACTGAATGAATTATTTTTTTTTCTTCCAGGAAATCTGTGATGCAGATTACACGATGTTTCAAAAGCATAATATTTAAACAATTAGATACAACCATAACCAATACTTTATAAATTTTGTTCTGCGTTTGAAAAAAAAAGGAAATTATAAATACTTATAAAAAAAAAAAAAAAGAAAGCTTAAGAGCTTCTAAAATAGTAGCTCTCATTATATCTCCAAATTCATAGGGATTATCCACTGATTATCACAGAAAAAACTCTCCTTTTTTGCTTCTTTAATTTTTTAAGAAATCTCTTGGACTCAGAAAATTAAAATATGGTGCAAGGAAATGTTGACTTTAAACCAGCTGTCAATCGTAAATTTCACCCGTTTTTTTCTTGTTCATGAGAGTGCACACTGATTTGCAATTGATTGCAAAACTTTATATTCACAAAATATTACAACGAAATAAACCGTTCTTGATTTTTCTATTGCAGGCGATTTTTTTTTAATAAAATCTTAACATTTCTATGCAACTGTTTACTTGGGAGAATGATCAGATGTGAGTGTGGAGGGGGGCGGGGGGGAGGGACAGAGAGAGAGAGAGACAGAGAAGGAGAGAGAGGGGTGGGGAGGGCAAGAGAGAGAGAGACAAGGCAAAAGAGTGGCGGAGAGGGCAAGAGAGACAAGTGTCTAAACTGTACCTGATGTCTCTCCAGGAGAGCTTCAGCACCAGTAACATCCTTTGCCAGCTCATCAGAGGAGACCAAAGCCATCATGCTGTTAATCCAGCTCGTCAAATCCCTGACAAAGACACAGAGATAAACTGTGAATTTTTACATACATAGTGCACCATAAATGGCCATATATGAATGATATAATTTGACTACATCAATGGATTAAAATTGAATTAATTTTATTTTTAGATCTTTTTCTTTTTGATTTTTTTTCATAAGAGCCTGCTTCAAAGATGAGATAATCCCATGAAGAAAGAATTCTTTCAAGCAACTTTATGAAATCTTTTTCTCTTGGGTAAAAATTAAACCATTTACTCATACTTGACCAAAGTTGGAAGGATGTGTACTTGTATACATAGCTCTTTGATTTTCAACTATCCCTTAAAATACTATGGTATGTCCAAAAGATAGGTGCTAGCTACCACAAAGAGATGCTATCTAGATGTAGAGAAAGGTTTTTAATCCAAGATCAATTTCCTCAACCTGCTGCTAATCAAAATAACTTTGCACATGTTTGCATTAGGGAAACTTAAAACATGCACAAAAGATCGACATATCATTTATTTTAACGGCAAAGTACAATTTTTTAAAAATATTGTAATTTATTCTTTGGAAAGAAGCTAATTACAGTATTTATAAAAGATTTGTCAATCACATACGTGTAAATCGAACAAAAAATGCACAAAAGACTGAGGTATCATTTATTTAAACGACAAAGTACAATTTTTATCAAATATAATAATTTAATTTGGAAAGAAGCCAATTGCAGTATTTATAAAAACTTTGTCAATCACATTCATGTAAATTTGAAAAAAAACAAAACAAAAAAAAACCCAACATATTATTGGCTAATCCAGAGAGGCAGACTAAATGAGGCCTAACCTGTAGTCACTGAGGAAACGCTGCAGATCATACGCATCCAACAGCTTGACTTTGCGAGCATCAGCCTGATGAGGAAGTAAACCAGGATGAGCAAAACTTAATCAAACAGCATCTCTTGTAAGAGGAGACTAAAGATATTTATTGGACCAGTATACAAAAAGGTGAGTAAGAAATCTAGAAGGTTTTAAAATCATGCTAAGTGTTTAAAGGCTATTCATTTAGTAAAAAAAAGTAGAAGATAAATGGGTATAAATATACTAAAATATTTAGCAAAATGAAATAAGGTGTAGTTTAAGAAACTTTGTTCCCAATACCATAAACAACATTTCTTGCACTAACCACATATCGGTTAATCACTCTCACAAATACCAAGAGAAGCAGGATTGTTCTACCTTGATAGTGAGAGCGTTCCACATCTCGTTGATCTCTGTCTGATGTTCATAGATTCCCTCAGCCTGATCAGGATGTGTCTGCATCAGACGCTGGGCAGTGTCATCAAGCTCGCGAACCTGATAAAAAAAAAACAGTAAAAAAAAACATTCAAATTTCATTTTTGCCTTTTAAAACTTTTCCCATCCCACTTGATGAGTAACTTTCTTTTAAATGGAATATTTGTGCATGCCATAGCCATATTTAATTACAAGCAAAGCAATCTCTTAATGAGATGAAAAGCCTGTTCCCACTGCAGAAGTTAGTATGTTATTGCTAAAAGAACTCTACTGCTGCTCTTCACAAAAATCAATTAGAATGTCTTGTAGAATTAGTTATCCATGTGAACAAAGGATCTTTGCTAACAAAATAAAACAAAACACATTGCAAAACTTTCCAATCTTTTCCAGCTCTATGTCAGAATAAAAGTGTATCACACAACATGTTGGCATTCACAACGAGGTTTATTTCAATTTGTTCTTCCTTTTTCATTGCATTAAATAATATTTTCAGAATTTTTTTCTTCTGTCTCCCAGGGCCACCACAAATATCCTAAAAATCCTTACTTTCTCCCCAAGCGCAGCAAGATCTCTCTCTAAGCCCTCATGCTTGCGCTGAAGAGCCTGTACGCTTGCCAGATCATGACCGTAGTTGTCATTGTTCAGTGCAGCATCCTTCTCGTTGATCCAATCTTTGGCTTCATCCACCTCTCTGACGGTAAGAAAATTTACCAGGACTTGTGATACAAGCATATCAAAATCCTATATCTATAATGATAAGGCTTGGAAAGAATTTATTACTTTTCTTTTATATTCTAAATATTCCAGACTTTTCTTTTATCTATTCTGCATACATTTTATTATTTAAGTTGCTGCAAAATAAATGACACTGTTGGTTTTTCTGCACAAGATAAATTAAAATAAAAAGAAGAAGAGAGAATGAAAAGCTATAACATTCTGTATGCTTAATGCTACAGATATGACAAATTAAATGTCTTACAGGGATACTATTCAGAAGGATTGCATTTCAAAGGTTAATAAAATAGCTATATGTACATTAATTAATTTCTTATGCATAAAACAAGACCCAATGTTTGATTTCCTAAAAAAATTCTTCATTTTACATACTCATGTTTGAAGCTTGTAAATATTTATACCAGTATTCATCTTTTCTTTAATTTTTTTACAGGCAATAGAAAAGGTTTAAACATTTTCTAAATATGACTCATTGGCAGCAATCTGAAGAGAAATATAGGAGTGCTCAAAAACTAAATATCTGATATAGAGTATTTATAGATAACTTAAGAGTCTCCACATTTATACTTTCAAATATGATACACTGTAGGTTAAAACTTCTGATAAGCAGTCCTATATTAGCAATTTCATATAAGCACACTGCACTGCAGATTTGAACTCTTCATAAAAAAAGAATTCTACCAAAGGAATCAATTAAATAGAGAAGCAGTTTACAATCACCTGTGGTATCGCTGCACCTCGAATGAACTGCTGAGAGTCTGGGCCCTCTCTGCTGTGACTTGCTGCAAGTTGACCCATCGCTGGTTCAGTTGCTGCATAGAAAAAACAATGGACACGGATGAAAAATTCTTGCACTCATATATACCATTCAATGAGTATTTTCAAGGCAATAAGTAGTGCAGTGTCAAAATTCATATTGCAGCACAACCTTTTTTCAACTCTTAAAGCACTCAACTGCTGCCAACTGCCACTAGATATTCACTTGATGTTAGCGTCTGCTACCAGCAGCCAGTAGTATTTAGTGGCTTATTTATAATCATACAAAAGTAAATTTCGAAAGTATGCTCTTCTTATAATAGAGGAAGACTTGATAATGTTTACATCCAGGAAAGGGAAAGTAAAGTGCATCTTGCCATGTATGTTGAGAAAGAAAGCTGTTGTGCTGTAAAGACTACTCTTTTTTCTTTACTTTTTTTTATTCCCAATAAGATACATATAAGAGCCTCTTGCTTAGTAATTTTTCATACAATGTCAATATAATTTAGACAGTATGCAGCTGAGATTGATTGATAAGAAAAATAAAAATTGTAATACGTAAGATAAATGAGTAGCTCCTAAAAAGTGAAAATATGGAAAGATGATTTAAGTATTTCCCTGCTGCCTGCAAGTCAGCCTTAAATTTGAGAACTTTTGAATTTCAAGCACCTTTGAATTTTTGGATTTACATGAGCTGTATATCTATAAAAAGGATGAACTAAATTTGTTCTCACAGCACTTACAGTACCAGCTAGGATTGAAACTATTTCCCAAACAATGGGCTAAAAACAAATACTTATAACTACTTGAACCCTGCATAAAATTGTCTTTCAACCAGTCTTAAAGCTTTCAATGTCAGATTTTCCAATTTTCCAGCAATCAGATGAATATAAATGATTCTCATTTATTGATTTATTGTTTCAAGATTTTACAAAAAAACTTTCAAATTAAAAAGTTTCTGAAACTATCATGTAGTATTTCATATTTGAAAGGCTCAGAAAAGCACATTGTTCTTAACTACATTAGCAAAATGCAAATCATTTGGACTGGAAGGGAGGAAATTAATTATATAAAGTTCATGATATTTACAGTAATCTGGTCCCTAATCTTCTCAGCAGCCTCTGTGTGGCCCATAGCTGTGAGCTTGTCGGCGATGCTGTTCAGTTCTTGGAGACGAGCCTCATTAGCCTTCAGGTCCTGCAATAAATATACATATTTTTTTATTTTTTTATTAAAAATTTAATTAAAAAAGAACCAAACAATGTTATTAGAGAGATTCTTATTTGCTTACGCTCATTTTTAATATAGATTTTCGTTGCAATGTTATTGCCATGCAATTTAAATTGTTCAAAGTATTTTTTCATTACATTGATGATACGAAAGAATTAAAAAACCTAGACAAAATATAAAAAATCAACAAATATATAAATGTCAGGCCAGCACTGCTCTAACCTTCTGGAAGTCATCAAACTTCTTCTGCATCTCCTCCACCTGCTCCAGGTCATCTCCAACCTCTTCACCAGCCATAGAGTTCTCCTTCTCTGTGATCCAAGCAGCTAGCTCAGCTGCCTCACGCACTAGCTGATATGCCCTGCAAGACTCCTGGACATTCTCACGGCGCTGGTTGGCCAGGTCAAGGAGATTGGCATACCTGAGGTGGGAAGAGTAAAATCACAACAGCAACATAATCACACACACACACACAAAAATTCCTGTAATAAGAAGCTATTTTTTTTTCCACCAAAAGTATTTTCAGTTATTGCAAAGATGTCCCACATTGTGGATTATAAATATTATAAACTTATTTTTTTCTCTATATTCTTTTGTGGTGAAAACGAGAAGTTTTTCAATATTTATGTATCTCTCACAGAATGTTAATTGCAGAGCTATTTCTTTCATGAAAATATAAAAAGTGAAAGCACTTTTCAATTCTTAAAATATTTTATGATGCCTCAGTAAATAAAATTACTTCCCAAAATTGTGTGAACACAATATCACAGCCAGCTGAGACCAGGCTAGCTTTGCTGCTAGTCTGTTAACCTATTTCACCTTCCTTATCTTAAATACTCTCTCAAGGTTCAGACTTACTGGGTCTCAATCTGATTTTGTCTGACAGAAATAGTGAACTCATCCATGAGGTTGTTGCGGGATGCAGACAAAGAGGGATCCAACCTTTTGACGTAAGCAGCTGGCACTAGACCTTGTCTGTCATTCACTTCCACCTTCCACCAGTCCTGTGAAAAAAAATGTAAAAATAACACATTTGATTACTTACAATTATAAAGCACTTAAAGATAAAATTTATGATCCATTTTCTCTTGTCTTGGATCAACATAGAAATAAAACTGAACTGTATTTTTTCCTGTTTTAAGCTATTTGGCTAAAAAACAACAAAAATCTATCGCACCAATGGATAGATCTTCCATGCCTGACTTTCAACAAAGCCTCTGCATCTTGTATTTCTACTGGCCTGAAAAATTAATGTAATCTATGTTCCGGTAAGCACTGTCAGACAGAAATTCCAAACCCTTCAAAACATAAATATACTCATCAATCTGTTACAAAATATTATGAAAACAGCCAAATGGAATTTTAAACACATTACACAATAATCCCCGGCTATTACCTTTCTTAATATACTTCTACTGTTCTGCTCAAATTGTATTTGCAAACAAGTATCCCAAATCAGATATCACGCTGTGCCAATAAAGCTTTACGCTCTTCATCTAAATACTTGCCTTGATAGTTGAGTTAAGTAGCGTGAGAACATCTCCTTTCTTCATCGATACTTCACGAGGTGACTTCTCAGTGTAGTCATAGAGAGCAACCACCTTTTCCTTTCCAATGTCATCAATGATGGGAGCTTCTTGTTGCTACATGCAGACAAATAAAAGGATGTTGATGATAAACCGGACTTCTTTCAATCAGAATGAAAAATCAATTTAGCTTCTTTTTGCTAGATGCAGACAAATAAAAGGAGGTTGATGATAAACATGACTTTTTTCCATTCAGCATGAAAAATCAATTTAGCTTCTTATTGCTACATGCAGACAAATAAAAGGAGGCTGATGATAAACAGGACTTCTTTCATTCAGAATGAAAACTCAATTTTCAATTTATCAGAGCCATTTTATTTATCATAACTTATTCCTCAAATAACTGAGATTGCAAAATATTGCTATTGTCAGAGATCAATCAAATCTAACAAATATTATATAAAAAAAACCCATCTCTAACAGGCATTGGCATCTCAAAAGTTACAGAAAAAAAAATCCAAACGCAAGGGGTCTTTTTTAAGGAAAAATGTGCAAAGAAGGTACAATACAAAAATTTCATTTCCTATCAGTAGAATAATTCTATAGACCTATTGATCATGAATTTCTGTATTCAAAGTATTGATTTGACATTAAAATAAATCTAGGCATGTTTTTAAAACAACCCTAACTGATCTAGAAAGATATATCTAAATGCAAAATATACTCAAAAGTGAAATCTAAGGGCTTACTACATAAGCAAGTTTCAGCAACTGCTTGAACACTTACGTTAAAAACCTACCTGAAATTGCATTTTGATGGAACAAAATAATGGGCAGAAATTTTAAGATAAAACCCTTTTTTCTATAAATTTTCCTCAAATGAAAATATGTATAATTATAGTTTTCAGATAAAAAGATATTAAACAATCTTATTTTGTATATAAAAAATGGAGATAAAAATTTGAAGTAAAATAAATTTCTGCACAGGAATAATATCTGATTTTGAAATCTTGCATTTAGACCTATGATTGCATTATTCCCATTTCAAAGTTAACATACAGTATGAGAAATACCTTGCAAGCCTGTGCCTGATCACGAAGACCTTCAATGACAGAGCGATAAGCCTCAAGATCAGCCATGAATGCTTCGTGTTTCTTGAGCAATGCCTGAAAGGAAAAATCAAAGGGACTTGGAAAAGATTCAATAGCATGGCAAAATTTGGGAAATGCAGTGATAGAAGGAAATAAATTACAACATTTAAATAAAATAGAAACAAATCGCTCGAAATAATATTAGAGCAAGTTATCTCTTTCTAAAAAAAAAATAAAAAAATAAATCCTCTCAATTATGAAACAAAATAAAGGACATCACTTTCATCTTTTGAATAGAAGGACAAAAAAAAAAACAGAGGAAAATGGACTGCAACCTGGTTTTAAAAAATCTCACAAAAATATGGTTGGAAAGAAAAGGCTCCACAACGCTCACAATATTTTTGACTAAATATTAATGATGTAAACGCTAGAAAACGTTGAATGATCTCCAGTTTTTCTAGCTTACCTCTGCAGAGTCCTCGTCTTTGCCATAGTCAGTGTTGGCAGCAATAGGTTCTTTCTCTCTCATCCAGGACTCTGCCTCATTGGCATCTGCAAAATATTGCTGAGCCTGCAGGGAATCCTCTAAGTCCTGTTTGCGCTGTTGAGCTTTGTCCTATTTGAGTACAAAAAAGAAAATTCAAGGGTGAATTTCGCTTTCTTAAAAGCTTGGTTGTAAATAAAAAAAAAAACTTAAAATATGACAAATATTTGTTTGCCTGTGCAAAAGAAGTTGTAACACTTTTTTGCTTGCACATGTATATGACAGCAAAAGTGGAATTTTTTAAACATGTGGTAAAGCAAAATAGATACCAAATTTATACTTCTTGCATTTTCAAAAATTGTATATATTGTTTGGAGTTAAAAATCTTTTACAAATCGGCAATAAAGTACTTTAATTGCATGAATCCTAAATCCAAAAGCTATAATGCTGTAAAAGAAAAATGAAGACATTCAGTTGTGTTGAATTTGGAAACCAGAAATGCATATGTATCTTGAAGTAATTGGTATTGTGCTTGGTTTTCTATTATCTACCCTTAGTGACTGACCAGTTTGGCAGGAATATCTAAAATCCCAACTGTATGATGTTATTACCTTGAGGGCTTGCCACTTATCTTGCAGCTCATCAATCTTGGTGGTGATGGTATCAGCAGCAAAATGTCCATCCTTTATCATATCCTTCCCAGATTGGCACACATTGTTGATGCGTGGTTCATGGCCAGCAACTTCTGCCTGCAGAGCCTGATGCTTCTTCATCAGATTCTGCACACCAATCAAGTCACGACCTGGGAGACAAAACACAAGAAAAATGGGAGTAAGAATCTGAATCATTGAAGAGCATGAAAAAGTAATTTTGACCACTAGAAAGATCATCTCGAAGAGCTTTTGGTGTAAATTTAAAGGAAGACTTTCTGCATTACCTAGCAGTGAATAAATGTTCTTAACAGTCAAAAAATTAAGGAACGATGAGAGGATCCTAGAAAATGAGAGACAAAGAAAAAAAAGTTTATTTTAAGCTGCAAACACTTCAAACTAGCTGTAACCCTTATAAAATAACCTTGACAATACAAAAAAAATTAATGCTCTTATTAAAGTCACAGAAAGATATTACATGCTCCTGTTCCTGTTCAGATATTTGTTCTTGGTCTCTCCAGATCTCCTCAGATCAAGCTCCCAAAAAAAAATGATTATAAGCAAAATTATCGATTATTACCTCTATTGGTGGAAGAAGCAATGGGTTCCTTCTCCCTGATCCAATCCTCTTCATCCTCAATGTCTCTCAAGAATTGCTGCAATGTCAGGGCCTCATTCAGTTTCTGTTTGCGGTTTTGGATAGGGGCCTGAAAACCACAGGACAAACATTAACATGAATCTCTCACATGTTTTCATGAAAATTCAACTTTTTTTAAAAAAAATTTTCTTGGTTTGCTCTAAGATGCTACATAAATAGCTTTCTGAAATTGTTATGAAAGAGATTAAATTCATACTTTTGGCTTTTTTTTTGTCACTTCAAGTGAGCTAAAACATTTGTTTCATGTATTTTGCTTGTTAGGAGTTGATTACAGCATTTCTTCAACCATAAAACATAATTAGGTGGAACAGTCTATGTGAAACCCTGGTATCTTTGTCTATAAAGACAAATACCAAGCTGAAATTGGGAAAATAGTTCAACAGCTAGGTGACCTGATAAGATTAATCTTCAGTGAAAATACCTATACCCAATTTTAGTATTTCTACTTACATTTATTTTGGGAAAAAAATATATATCTAAAGAGTGCTTTTATTGTAGTTATGAACTGATATTTTTTAAACTCAAGTACATTCTTAAACAAATTACTGAACAAATCAGAACACTGATAAATTAATCTATAGATGTCATAAATGATTAATACTGTCTTAAGGTTAAAACATTTCAAAATACAGAATGTTAAGTTTGGAAAACAGCTCTTAAAATATGCAAAGGAATGACAATATTAAATCACAAATCAACCTACAGTGAGTTTCTGGTAGCGCTCAACGACCTCCACTTTTTTCACCTTGATGTTGTCTTTGTCGAAATGGTCACCATCTTCGAAAAGAGTTGCTTGTGACTGCAGTTGATCAAGGCGATCCTGGCAAAAAAAAAAAAATCTAAGTTAAATAATTCCCATTATATCTGTTTAAACTAATAGACATCATAACAGATGTATGAAAATAAAGTCATTGAAGAAATAATAACTTGCAGGAAAAAGCCTTACAGCTTTAGAAGACAAATGCGTAAATTTAAGAAAGCCACCAAGGATATTACATTTGGGAATTATCCCTTGTCTTCCATCTATATAAAAACAATCTTAGATTTATCACATAGAAGTGAGACATGAGTTTTTACAAACATTTCATGCCTTCTAATAAATTCTAGCATCTTATGATGAGGGTTAAAAAAATATAAGCTCCAATACATTTAACTTATTATCCAAATTTCCTCAATTTCAAGAAATAAAAAGTTAGACTAGACTCTTACATGATGGGCCATAACATCAGCCTCAAGGAGAGCGTGGCGCTTCTGCAGGTTCTGAACATTGGTCAAGTCCTAGATTGAGGAAGAAAATTAAGAATCTCAAAATGAAGCTTGTTTACTGAGATGAAAAAGGTCTATTTAATAATAAATGAGAAATTCCTTTTTTAAAATCTCTTTATAGATGCAAACTATGAGATTGATTTCAACACATCAAAAAATCTAAATTTTAAAGAATTTAAAATTATTCAATATAGTTATAAAAAAACCGAAGTCGTTTCAATTGATGGCTTCCACACATTTAAAAATATTTACTTTCCAAAGTTTGGGAAGAAGAAAGCATTGCTCACTTGTCTAAATGTATAAGGATAGGGTTAAAAATACACAAATAAAGAGAAATACATTTATGGGATGACATTTCAGGTACCCGGAGATGATCATCAATGCAACACTTGTGAAAGTTTTTTTTATTGTTTAAACTTGATAACAAAATATTAGCAAAAATACTTATTTTATTTTTTTTTGAAGCTTGTGGCTTTGTCTTAAGCTACGAAGAAGACAGAATCCTATCTTCCCCAAGCAAGTAGAAAAAAAATCTGATAATTATGACAACTTGAGCTTTCTAATTTAATCCCTCAATTTTGAAAATTCATTTTTCATTACACACACTTTACACTAATATATTTTCTATTTATAACACTAGAATCATGCACACTAGTAACATTACAAAAAAAAAAAGATCTATCATCACAGTCAAAAAAGAAAACTTGAAAATTGTAGCTTCTAGGAAAGATTCTTTTCTTTAATGTAAACTTCCAGATTGATAAAAAATGGTCCTTGCTTTGCCAACTCGGCGATCTAGCATTCATGTTGCTAGATATCTCTAATTTATCAAAGATGGGATATTAGGCATGTACAACAAACATTTCGGGATGCAAAAGATGGGATTTTAGCTTAGAACAATGGTAAACACCACTTTTAGTAGATGCATTATATGTGAACTAATAAAATGTAAAAGAATCTGTGTTTGAAACTAACCCGTCATTCACTTTTTGAGACCTCAACCAAATATCTTAAATATCTGATTGATTATTTAGAAACTAGCTTGGTAGCACATACAATTATTTTCTATTTTCTGAAATGGTTTTGGGTGGTGATAGGTCCTCTCTTATGAGTTACAATCTCTCGTTCATTTCGTTTACCAATTTCAAACTGTTAAGAAATGGAAAGTACATAAAGTTCATCCCAATAAATAGTTGCATTTGGGTAACCACAACACATTTTGACTACATATAACTCTAATGTCATTCAGATTTGAGATTTTGATTTGTAACATGGGCTCAAATGAAACTTAAATATGAAACATCTCAAGTGAAATACTAGCTAGGCTAAATCAAGATGACTAGACCCTGTTTTCAAGTCAGTGACATACGAGTGGTAAATGACACTAAACCAGGGGTCAGCAACCTGCACGCGGCTCTTTGATCTCTCATAAACGGCTCCCTGTGGCCTTTGAAAACGATTAATAGGTAATTAAAATGTATTTCATTTTATTTTTTCTCTTTTTAAAATATAATTCAAAATTTGAAGGTTAGGATAATCTTGTAAGATCTAAATAAAATGTGCTTAAAAAACTGTTGCTCTTAATATATGCAGTGTTATTTCAGTTTAAATGTCCAACGGATTCTTTGGCTCCAAGTGTTTTCTTTACAATAGAAAACGTGTTCAAATGGCTCTTTGAGTGGTAAAGGTTGCCGATCCCTGCGCTAAGCCTTGAGAATTGCTGCTATTTCTCTGTATTAAGCCATATTAAACATTAGAAAAGAAAAAAACATACATATTTTAGATAACTTAACTTTTCTTTGTAAATGTATACTATTCAAAAAATCCCTGACGGTGCCTTGAGAAGTGTGTTTTTAAAACTCAAGCAGAGCCATCAAAGGGCTTTGCTTGGCTACCCTAATCATTAACACATCAGCCTCAATAAAACATTAACACATCAGCCTCAATAAAACAAACAAAAAACTATTAGGAAATAAGTTTTCCACCTGTGAGTCAAATATTATCAACTTTCAAAATAAAAGATTTGTATCAACTTTGGCAAATACAATCTTTTTATGCTTAAATTCCTTTATCAGTTGCATGGGAGTCCTCAGTTTGGTGCAAATCATATAAAAGCTTCATGCAGAATAAAAAAAGAGAATTAAAAGCTACCTATACCCACCGAGGCTTGGGAATCTATTACTGTCCCTATGGCCTCTTGGAAAATAGTGAATTATTTAACAAGCTATTTTACAAGTGCAATGAAACAATAAGATGAATATGCTTATTTTAAAAAAATCCTCAGAAAAAAAATTGCATAAAAATGAAAAGTCATACTTGTCTTCCTGCTTATATTGGAAGGTAATACAGACACAAAAGATTAAGATGCTTTAATCTCAACACAACCAAATACACAGAGTAAAACACTCTCATTTCTTTTTTGAAAAATCAAATAACAAGAACATGCAAAGTCAACTTTGACAAAGGGATAATCATAGAATGGCTGCATAATGAAAAGAAAAGAATTTGAGGAATAAAGTGCAGATATTTGAAAAATTACTGTAGGAGAAGTGCAGCAGACAAAATCTGGTCTTCTCGTTTCTTGCAATAAGTCAATATAAAAGTTTGATGTGTATACAGTAAAGAAAATCTTAAAAAAAAAACAACAAACATATATAAAACAGAATAGTAAAAAGAAGCTAGTACAAGAAATCATTCACTGCACAAGATAAAAACAGAACCCCAAAGGCAACATGTCAGGACATGGGCGTTTACCAATACAAGAGTTACCCAAATAAGCTTTATGCATACACAAAGTCTTGAGAAAATGGCGATTTAATTTTTTTCTACAATAATCATTTCCACTCATATTATTGATACAATAACCAGAAAATTGTATTGTTTTTCTGCTTTTTGTTGTTTTGTTTGTTTGTTATTTTTTTTTTTTTTGGGGGGGGGGGGGAGGAGGGGGGTTGCAGCAAGGCCAAAACTATCAGTTGATATAAATTTATAAAATACTGAAAACACAGCACTTCCCAAGGAATTACCTAAATCTGGGGGTGGAAAAAAGGTTTAAATTTACAAATATTCACAACTTATAATACATCTCATAAGCATGGTAGGTGGGATCCATTTTTGAGACAACCATAAATTGAACTTTTACAAAACGGTGCTGTGTCAAAAACATTAGGATTTGCATTGGAAATAGCTGGGGCACTCTATCTGGCAATACACCCATGCCTTTTTATCTTTGTACCTCTATACACTTAGCAGGCTGGGATGTCTGTCAAAGAGGGAGAGATCAACACAAGCTGAGTACAGCAGCAGCAAAATTAAAATCAGAAAATCGAAAACAGTAAAATAAAAGAAAAAACATTTCAAAGCTTATCAGCAGCCATTATTCAATTCAAATTTTTATGTATTGTGTGCGTGCATGTTTTTTTCTTTACTGATTGCATACTTTGCTCCATTTCCTAAAATGAATTGTAATGTAACAATTCAATGAACAATCCATACAAGAAAAATAATTTCAAAGATTAAATCTAGGTTGCTCTAAGAGAAGATAGGTTAGACGTCAACAGCTTCAACTTTGCAAAACAAATTTTTTCACTGCATGTGATCTTGATTCAATTATGGCAAAATTAATCATTGATATATTTGAAAAGATTCCCAGTGTTTGGCTTTTTCTAAAATCTCTGTTGCTGGTCATATGCATTGTTATAAAACTCAATCCTACTAAAAAAAATGCTCTTAATTTGATTTTCGCAGGACTGAGATTGAGAGAATCTCACTCAGCAGATAAAAATTTTCAAATTATGAAAAACAAGAGGGAATGACACAAAACTGTAGCTTTAAAAATACAGGCTGTCCTTTTTTTTTTTCTGATATGAAGCTAATTGGTATGTTTTGAGAACTAAAAGTGAGGCTTGAAAGCAAGAGAAATGATAGCAGGGGATGATGGCTAACAAAAAAAAAATTAATCAACTTCTCAGAAAAAACACACACAAATTCTATTCAGCAAAGGAAAAAAAACTTGATTGGTAATGAGGATGGATGAAATGAACTTGGGCGAAACTAAATGAAAACAAGTATGTGACAAAACAGTTATAGCAACCATTGAAAAAAAACACACATTCATAAGAGAGGGGCCATTATAAATATGAGCTGTAAGTGGAACATCTCTTCTTAAATAACAAATGCCATGGACACATACGAACAGTAACAGTAGGGAATAATGTGTAAATTCCTTGCAAAAAAAGAGGGGGTAAGAAGGAGGAATTTAGGAGCGATAAGTCGATGAACATTTTGTTTGTAACGATATGCCACTTTAAAGCTTGTTAAAGACAGTGATGCATTAATTGCAATTTCTCTATTACATTTTCACATCACTATATGAAAACAGTTATCAAGCTTTTAAATTACTTCTTTTAAATGCACACAAAGACATTGATGGTGTTTAAAAAATTAAAAAAAAAACAAAACAAACAAACAAGAAGAGACCAAATGAAAGGAATGAAAAGGAAAATGAGGTTGCAAAACAATTGCATACATAATCACTAAAGGAACTGTCGCAGCATGAAGCAAACTCATGAAAAGTAATTATACATGTATATTATGTAGCACCAGTATTGCAATAAGAGAGGGAAAGCATTTTTCATTACTCTTAAATAAAGCAACATTCATGATTCATGATAAACACTCTACCTTACTTAAAAGCTTCACTATGACAGTTATTACAAGTTTTGAACCATATCTAGCACTTTGATGTTAAAAAAGGCAAAACTTATGTGCATAGGGCGACTTTATTGCAAGTGATCACATATAAACTCAGACATTGAAATTTAAGTGACATATATGCAGGAGTCATACAAGCCTACCTTGGTGTCAACTCTGTGATCAAGTTTGTTTGTTTGTGTTCCCTACATGTACTAGTGTTGAGGTTTCAATATTTCAACTTTAACATATGAAGTGAATGAAGACAGCAGAACATCTCTAGCCAAAATATATCTGAGGGAGACTTTGCCGATCTTACCTTCCCATAATCCTCAGAGACGAGAGAGTTCTCAATGTCTGCCAACCAGGATTCTACATCCTCAACATTGCGGTTGAACTGTTGCTGGTGGGCAGCTTCATTCAGCTTGTTACCTGGGCAAAGTCAAAGATAACATAAATTTACTTCATTTTTCACTCAGTGCTGTATGAATTTTTTAAAGTTAATTTATGAAAGGGTAATTTCATCTAGTAATCCCTTCACTAAAGTAAAGGTATGAACCTTACATAAATCATCAATATTTTGCAAATGAACACATAGCACATTCCACTGAAGAATGGATAATTGCAGTGCATATACCAAGCTCAGTATACACTACTGCTTTTGACCTGTTAATTAAGACATTTTCTTATAACTTTAAAACACAAATAGAATGAAAAGGAAGACCGTAAGTCTACTTTTAAACTCAGGTGATAGAGTTGCAGTTTCAAAGGAAGTGAGTGACGGAGGGTGTGATAGATACAGATTGAGAGAGAGAAATAGAGAAACAGAGAGAATGAGAGAGAGAGAAAGAGTAGGGAAAGAGATAATAGAAAAAGAAAAGCAGAATCAGGGAGAGTGGGAGAGGTTACTGACCTTTCTTCTCTGTTTGAGCAAGCAGGGTAGCCCACAGTTTTTCAATCTCCTCCACACGATCTCTGGAAGCAAAAACAAGTTGAGCATAAATACCAAGAGACCAGTCATAACAAAATCAGTAACATCAAACTACTGAAAAGTATTTTCATGTTTACTTGCACCAATAAAATGGTAAGATTTTTAATGAAATGTTTACCATGTAAAACTTTCCAACCACATTCAGTTATAGTACATTTAAGTCATATTCGTGCATAGCTCTTTTGCTCCTCATATTTTTCATAAAATTTTTACAATTTTTTTTTCAACATATATTGGAATAACATCACAATAACAAGTACTGGATTGGCCCCTTGGCATAGTGGTCCTTGCTGATGAGCTGTTGGCCAGTGTTGCGAATGCTCTCAATCCGGTTTTTGTTTGCATTGATCTCTGCCTCAAAATTTTGATGTTTCTGAAGCTTGGTTTGAAGATTTGTTGGGTCCTTGAAAAAGGAGTGAGTGGGTTGATTGTAAATCTGATGAAATTGCTTGAATAGTATTTTAATACATCTTAAAAATATTTTTTAATAGATGATAGTTGACTCAGAGAAAAATAACTAAAATTGCTTTTATTTACTAAGTTCAAGACTCCAATGAACTGATATACCTTTGATTTATAATGAAAAATGTCCCACATCAAATTTTTGCTACAAAGAATATAATTCATTTCCTTTTTTCAAAGGTGAGCAATATACATTAGTACAAAGCCTATCTTCCAGATGAAAAGCATGTTCTACAACCAACTTCACAATTTTAATAGAGAGTAATGATTGGTTGACTGACTCTCCTCTACTTTAAAAGGAAGAAATCATGATAATTTCTTCAGGTTCTTAATAATTCTAATGAATGACTCTTAATTAAGGTGAACTGCAGGAAAGTAATGTATATTTTTCCAATTTTTGAATACTGTCAATGTATCAAGAAAAGATCTCGACCAGTCACAGTCTAATCTTTGTCAATTTTTTTGACTTTCTGATTTTCTTATGCAAAAAAAAGATATAAATTTGGTCTAGACTTTGATAAATCAAAACGGACTGTTTACTATTTTTTTTCCCTACACTTTTAATCCACTTAACCCTTAAATTTCTATTGTTACCTTTAATGACATCTGCCTAAAGTTTACAATTTAATTAAACCTCAAAATCATTGGATAGAAAAATCAATTTAAATTCATGCTTTTTGCATCAACAAGTATTCTATTCTCTCCTTCCATATAAATAATATTACACTTGGAAAACAAGCAAAAACTAGAAAAAAAATTTGTCAAAAATATTACCAGGTAGTTCTCATCAGATGCTGTTTTGAGCTTCTCATTGATCCAACCTTTTGTTTCGTCACAGTCCCTCTCGAAAATCTGGAACTCATAAGACTGTTCCAGCATATGACGACGAGCTGATGATTTGTCGTACAGAGCATTTCTTCTGGCTAAAAGCTAAACGATAGGAGGAAAAAATCATCAAAATAGTAAGGATGAGACAGGTCTCACATTTAAAAAAAAAACAATCCAGAAAAATTGAGCTTTGAAAAGGAAATAAAAATTTCAATTATCTAGAAGTAAATAAAATGTCTCCTTTTTGTTTTACTCAATTTTGCATAATGCAATTGAACAAATTAATTTGCTGAAAGGCTTGTGGAGTATATTATTTGAGTCAATTTGTACATCAGTGTATTTGTAAATTTGTTTTTTTATAAATACCAAATATGCTGGAAAATAACTTAATGATTATCTTACTACTTTGTTATCCTTTTACTTGAATTTTGTTCACCAGCTTCCGTCTCATAGTAAGTATTGTCCTGTATACTCCATTAACCAGGCAATAGAATTTGGAAGAGGATATCACACTGGCAGAGTTCAATTTACTTTATTTAAAAATCCACAAACTTCTATCAAAGTCAAACAAACCTGATCTCTACGAGCAGCAACATCTTCAGCTGCATAGTGCTCACTGTCAATAAGCTTGGAGGCAAACTCATCCAAGTCCTGCAGATAAAAGATATGATAAAATATTTAGCAAAATGGCTTTACAAAAGCATATAAAATGGTGACCATAAACTTTTAAACTGTTAACTAAAAAATCATGATAAAGAAAAAATTTAATAATTGAGGGCTTTTAAGCAATGACTTTTCAATCATGGATACACATAAAAGTATCCTTTTGATGACCCACAAATGAAATTGCCACAAGCCATTAACATTGGCAGAGTAGGCTGTGAAAAAAAAGCATATTCCTTTAGTTACCCAAATAAATTATTCTAAACAGTCAAAATAAAAAATAATAACTTTGATATTCCATTCTTGTCTAAGAACTAAAGGAGTTATAAATACACAGAATATTTTAGTTCATTCAATGCAAAGAAAAAAAAGAGATACATAAATGTAAAAGTTGAGAATAGCATTCAGTGCTTATGAGTGGGATGCCTCAGAATTGAATTTCAATGAAAAAAAAACATTGAAAGTAATTTTTGCTAAAATTCTTACTACCTTAGTCATAATAAATGCAATGACCGTTGGAGAATCACATGAATTTCATTCAGTTTATAATCTTCACCACTCCATTGAAATGCAACTTTAAAAATATCACCATGCATTGTCACAACTGCCACAAACACCTAAATCTGATCAAGTATCACATATTTAAAATAGTTGGTATTTGAGTCATTTTTTAAAACAACTTTGTAAAATGGCAAAATTTTGAGATGATATGAAGGAGATTCAAATATGATTCTTTTTTAAGACAACTGAATTTGTAACATACCTTGATTTTCTCCTCTTGGGCTGCAAGGGACTTCTCAAAGTCACTATGTTTCTTGATTAGTGCCTCTACACTGTCCAAGGAGTCACCCAAGTCATCATTGACAAGGAAAGCCTCCTGCTTGGTCATCCAGGTGTCAGCCTGCTCTGTGTCACGCAGAAACAGCTGAAGATCCATACACTGCTCGTACAGGACTCGTCGCTCTTCCCACAGCTCCAGGAGAGTGTGCTTCTCATGATTCAATGTCTCAAGCTAAAAAAAAAAAAGGGAGCCAGATAGTAGAATTCAATGAAACTTCTGTAGATAGATCTATTAATCTTTACAGGTGCCGTTCATAATAAAAAAAATCTCTTAAGAACTAGAAAATATGTAAGGCAAGATGGGATATGCACAATTCAGAGGGATAGAAACTGTAGGAAGAAAGAAAAAATTGTCCTCAGCAATTTTTCATTGCATCAACCACAACAGGCACTATGTGTCAATTTATCTTTAATGAGAGTTGCTCTGGATAACTAAGGGAAGAAAACTGGCACTGCTGTTGTAAAGAAATTCTTTATAATGCCCATTACACAGACAGAACACCATACCTTAATTTGAGATAGAAAGAAATCAATTGAAAAGGACTGAAATTTTTTAATCATCTGTAAGTCACTTTGCTGTACACATGTGAAACTTTGAGGGCGATAAGTGGTGCAATAAAACAAGCAGTTTTGTAATAAAAGATGTCAACATACTCAGCGCACTTGACCCAGACAGGCAGTTATTCAATTAGATCCAATAGTCAAAAGGATTTTAAGGCCTTACAAAATTCTAACACAAACCTTCTCTTTTACATCATCCTTGGCAAAGTGGTCTGTTTCAACAAGCTTGGTTCCATGTTTGTTTGCAGATTGGAAACTGTCTTCATGGGCATCAATTTCACCCTGAAATACAAGGAAAGTTTTAGGTAATCAGCAGCCATGTCAATGGCCGAGAAGATTATTGATTGCAGGTGTGACATTTAAAAAAAAATTGCCTGTGCATTCTTTGAAGTAGTCAATCCTTTTCATTTAAAAAAAAATAAAGAAACATCTTGTGCTATAATGCTAAGAAATAACAAGTTTCTATTTCGCCATTTTCTTCAAGAGATAATAGAAGTTGATTGATCTGCTCAGCTTCTTGCACTACAAAATATATTTTAAGTGTAGCCGTTCAGAAAATATCTACAAGAATGTTAGCATGAGTGGACCATGACCTATATGAATAATTATTATATATGCACCCTGCACTACATGTATATTGCCTTTACTAGGACAAATACCATTAGCAAAAACAGGAAAACATACCTTATGTTCACTGTGTCTGTCAACCAGTGCCTCGGCCCCAGTGACGTCCTTGGCCAGCTCATCAGCTGAGATGATGGCCTTCATGTCAGACACCCAGGAGATGAGATCTCTGAAATCAGCCAAGAACCGCTGAAGCTGATAGGACTCATCCAGCCTATCCTTTCTCTCAGTTGCCTGAAAATCAATTTTACAAATTGTTATTGCCTTTCCCTGCAAAACACTATCCCAGAATCTAACTCCTTTTCCAACAAAGTGTAAAATTCTACTAAATAATTTAGAAGATTCTGAGTTCTGCAGTCTTCCCCATAATTATTGCAAAAATTGCTGATCCGCATAAGGATGAAAAATATCAAAAGATTTAATCCTCTTGAAAAACAAAATTAGTTTAGTTTAAATAAGGTTAGCTAGGTCGAGGCTATTGAAGGAAAAATTTATACTTAAGGCAAAGATTTGACTTATGACAGTTTATTTTCCAGTACCCTCAATTTCTATCCCTTGTAAAGTTAAACATACCGTATTCCCTCCATTAGTAGCGCCATCTCTAATAAACGCACCCCCCCACCCCCTTTCCCATCCAAGCAACACTTAAAAAACACCACTTTCGAGAACAAAAGATTCTTATTAAACTCAAACTCAAAACATTTATTAAGCGATAGATCTGATGATAACAACAGACAACACATGTAAACAATGAATGACTATGATACTGCAGTTGTCATCTCAAATTGGGGATGTCAAAGGCGTCTGAGGTTAATGTCCTGGACTATTGCAGTCCTCGTAGTCATCGGACTGGAATGACACCCAACCATGGCACTCTAAAACTAACTAGAGAGGGGAGGGGGGGGAGGGAGGGAGGGCGGCGACGGCGGAAACGGCGGCACTTTGTCTTTGAAGAAAGTCATCCAAAACATTCCATTAGACGCACCCCTCCTCTTCATTTTCACGCGCCCGGCGCTACTATTGGAGCGAATACGGTATTTCATCTTATGTCAAAATAAGAAGTATTAACATAATACTTAAAAGAAATAAACATAAAATTTTTTTTCAAATTGAAGTTCATGGAAATGAATGCTGTAAAGACCTTAATACTGATTCTACTCCACCTTTGTTTTGAGCTTCTCCCAATTTTCTGAAATTTCTTTTTTCTTGTCCTCAATCTCTGGAGCTTGGTTGGTGTGAATTTCTTTCAGACGGTCAGCTTCAGCTGTCAAGGTTGTTACCTGTGGATCAATGTGACAATAAAATACATATAAACTTTCTAGTACAATGTATACCTCTCTTACTCATCCTATTTTTATCTGCTCCTCCAAACAGTCAAGCACAAGAAGAAAATTTGATAACTGTACAGCTCAAACTACATAACCAAATACAATCTTCAGTGAAGATCATCAGAGATCCTTAAACTAACCCTCAACCATTTTGAGGTATATCAAATTCATAAAACTTTTCAAATAAACAAAAAAACTTGAATACTTGTCAAAAGCCCAAATAGCCACTCTATAGAGATTTTCGGGTTTTTGGAAAAGAAAGGCAGCACTTGGGGAGTAATTATGGGGTACCAAGGAGGCACTGGTTTGAATAGCCACCTTTATCGCAGAATGAACTAAAAAGTTCAAAAACATTTGGGCAATATGAAAATGAATAAAAAAAAAACATAAAAAATATGAAGGGGAATAAAAACAAAATGCTAACCTTTTCCTCCAAAGCAGCAAGCTCTCTCTCTACACCTTCATGCTTTCTCTGCAGAGCTTGGACACTGGCTAAGTCACGGCCATAGTCATCGGTGGACAAGACTGTATCCTTTTCTTGGATCCAAGATATTGTCTCATCAGCATCTCTGGTAAACACAAAAAAAAATGTCAAAAATTCAAAGAGATTAAGTAACAAAATGCTGCTGAAAGGTTTAAATTGCCATCTGAAGATACTGGTTAAGCTTAAAAAAAAAATGTCATAGAATTGGAAGAAAAGGCAAAACAAAAATAATACTTTCACTTGACAGCTGAGACCCAGAAATAAGTAAAACTTTTTTTTAATATAAAAAAGGGCAAAATTTACAAATCACAAAAAACAACTCCACAGGGATGAATCAGATGGTTGAGACAAAATACTGTGCCCATAACTTGATAATGATTTTTACAACCCACTGTGGACACAATTCACAACAGCTTTATCTTAATACCAAACCTGTTAAATCGCTGAATTTCATGGGCACCAAACAACCTTTCCTGTCTGAGTAGGGAAAGTTGGCGCAATCTCTGCCAAGCTTCATTGACTTCCTATAAAAGACCAAAATAAAAAGCAACCAAATATGATATAAAAATCAATAAAATCTCTTAAATCACAAAGATAAGTCATATGTGTTAAGGAAAAAGCTAAGAATCAGATAAAAGTACGTACTCAAAATTAAATACAAACTTTCAATGAAAAGCTAAAGTATGGCTTTCTTTTACCTCAGGGCTGAGATTGACTATCAAAAAAAAAAAAGCTGAAATCTCCCCCTGCGACCGCCAAAGGCAGGAGACTTACTAAGGGGGGTCCGGGGGGATGGTTCCCCGGAAAAATTTTGAAAATCCAGTACACAGACTAGTGGTGATTTCGCTATGATAGATCGAATCGAACTGGAAGAAACAGACAGTCAGCTGGAGTCAATTCAACTCGGTTAAAAAATGCTGGACGTTTGATTATCAAATATATCGAGTATTTAGAACTTCGATGTGCTTAATATGGTATGTGATCACCAGGTTATAATATCGATATCAACTGGATCCGAACATTACCGGAAATAACAAATGAAGTTCAACAAGGTCATATTGCGTTTCTGTCCAAGTTCGTTTATTTTGGCATTTAAAGATAAAAATAGATTTCCGCCGTTCATTCCCGTGCAGTAGGCGGATGGTCGAGTGAAAGGCTGACCAAAACGGCTATTTCGACAGAAAAATCCCAGCCCTGTACCTGTCCCATTGCTAAGGCATATTCATAAACTAATTTACATTCACCTTTTTTTAGGCTTCAAATGCACTATTGGAAATCTAATTTACTGCTAAAATTTAAAATGCACCAAATTTTAATGCAAAATTTTTAAAAAATATGACAAATGTTCTTTAGCCTTAGCCTTGCTTTCACTTCAAGCTTTACACTATTTCTGTCAACTTTTGATTATACTCTAAAGTGAATTTACCTGTTGCTTCTCCCTAATCGTTTGTTCCTCTGGGTGCTCATCTGCTACAAGCTGCTCTGCTAGAGTATTTACTTCCGCCACCTTATCTTCATGGTTTTGAAGGTCCTGCAAATTTAATTTGAACATGATATTATTTCAAATAACAACATATTCTTACTATAAAAATGATGTAAAAACAAAAGGTGCCTCAGCAAAATAACTCTCATTTCAAGAAGATTAAAAAGCATTCCAAGTTTGCAATGTTTATTAACCTGTAAAGATCTCTTAAGAAACATGTTCATTAATCTAGAATTTAAAATTTTACAATATTTCGGAATCTCAAATCCCAGAAACGGATATGCCTTCACTGTAATATGTCGTTAAAACAAATTCATACAAGCTGCAACAAAACTTACCAAACTAAACTAAGGTTGGTGGTAAAGATCAATGAAAATGGTAATGTGAAATTTAATAATTTTGATTACCTTCTGAAACTCATCAAACTTTTTCTGCAGGACCTCAACATGTTCCAAGTCGGTACCAAACTCAGTTGATGTCACAAAAGCATCCTGTATAAAATGCATAAAAAATAAAATATATATTTTTTTTCCACACATTTCATTACATGGTATAAAACAAAGTTTTTCTGCTATTTGTTCCCTAATTGTAGGTTCCATAAAACATTTTTTATCATTTAAATTTTTCTGCACCACATATTATTTAAAGATCTATAAATTTAGCATAGGTGATAAAAAAAAATTTTTTTGAGGAAAAACAAAAAAAAAAACTACTGAGATAACAGATCAGAAAATTGTGAGAGATGAAGAAACCATAAAGTCAAACCTTGCATCAAAAACAATACATATCGATGTTTTGATTCCTGTTCTGTTTTTCACAAAAGAAAATCAAGAATTAGAAAGAGATGGAGAGAGAGACAGAGACAGAGAGAGAGAGACACAGAGACAGACAGAGAGAGACAGACAGACAGACAGACAGACAGAGAGAAAGAGAGGGAGGGAGAGCAAGAGAGAGAAAGACAGGGAGGGGAGGGAGGAGAGAGATTGCGAGAGAGGGAGGGAGGGAGAGGGAGAGAGAGAGAGATAAGTTCTGACCTTGTCATTAATCCAGAACATGACCTCACGACACTCGCGCATAAACTGCACCAGTCTCAGAGCTTGCTGCAGCTTGGTACCCTTCTCAGCTAGACGTGCCAATAGCAGAGCCCACAGGCGGTGCAGCTCTTCAAGTCGTTCCTGAATAGTATAATCAAAAATTTAATACATGACGCTACGCAAGGCCTTTACATTATTTACCCTGGTATACTTTGAAAAAGACAAGATCATAGCCTCTGATTCTTCTACACACTTGACTCTGAAAAAGTAATGTAGATAGGAAGAAGTTGCTTTTGAAAACATTATGATTTGTGCAAGACAAAGCTTACTTGGATAAGGCCTTTTCTTTGCATCATCTCTGGGTAAAGCTCGATTTTAAAGCATTGCTACTGCTAGAGACAGAACTGCTTTATTTGCTTTAACATGCAAATAAGAGTTAATGTGATATATTTGGCACCACTGTATGATATTAATCTAATATTATATGTAAGTCACGACTTACCCTGATGATCTCTGAAGCAAAGTGCTCCTGCGCAATCATCTCATTGCCAGTCTCATCCAAGACTTTGATGGCATTGGCATGAGCTGCAACTTCAGCCTCAAATGCTTGGTGCTTTTGAATCTTAGCCTGGCAGATAAAAATTTTTTAAAAAAAATGTAAAGAATAGTTATGTGGAATTCTGAAAGAAAGTAAATATTTCATGGATATCAACAATCTATTTTGATGATTGTGCAAAAATTATTTTTTTCAAAACTGTCTATAACAGCACTATGAGCAAAAAAAATAAATATAATAAAGAAGGGGAAAAAATTGGCAAAAATGAAATTCAACTAAGAGGCAGATTACATGAAACACCTAAAAGCATACTAAACTTTATCATTAAAGAATGTAAATACTTACTAATTCAATCTTTCCTTTTTTAAAGCAAATTGCTTGATTTTATTTTACAACCAAGCAGGCATTTTAAGCTCCACATTATAGCTCTCATATTCAGTGCCACCCTACCTGCAGGTTTGTTGGATCTCTGTAGCTCTCATCCATGGCTGTCTGTAACTTCTCATTAATCCATGACTCCAGCTCGTCAGCATCTCGCTTAAAGTACTGGTAGCGTCGAGAGTCTTCAAGGTTGTGTTTACGATCACGACAAGCAGCCTTGAAGGCAGCATAACGTCCCAGGACCTCATCTCTTCTTGCCTGGATATCCTCTGCCGTTTCCAGCACTTTGATCTCTCGCGACGCAGAGTCAGCCATGTCTATGTTTTATCTCTGTCACCCAAATCACCTGTGAATAGAGAAAAAAAAATAACAAAAATTAAGTTCCTTACTATGAGGAAGTAATGTAATTGACCTCTACTGGTGAAAATTTTTTTTAAATCCATGTTGTGAAGACGTACCCACCTACTGCAAGCATTTTTTCTCACATTTAAGTCAAGATTTTGCCGATAGGTATTACCGTTTCATATGAAAGAGACATTTTTAAACAATTAATTATTATTTGCTGCTTCCTCTTTTCATTTATCTCAACTATGCTTCACAAAGGCACCTTTGCAGTCCTAGAAAAGGCATGACATTACCTTAAGGTTCACAGATCTTATCAATCAACCAATCATTCTGCCCTATGAAACAAAGTCAATTTAATAGATGACTTTAAAATTTCATTTCCATTTTCTTTGAGTTTTTAACTCACTATGACCATGCAATATGAAAACTGCAAAATTAGATATCTAGCTGAAAATCATGCTAGTACTGTAGAAGAGTGATTTTTCAGACATTGACTTTACAAGCTCAATTGAATGAACAAAAATTGGACACATGAAACCTAATATAAAATAAAGAACGAAGAAAAAAAGTCCATCAAAGACAGTAAATTAACAACATCATGCATAGTTTGCTCACAGCAATCAATAGATATTGTTTTAGGCCCAGTGCAATTTTCCTTATTGTGCACAACGAAATTCTCTCTACACTGCATAGTAATTGAATCATGATTAAATGTAATGTACACTGAAGAGTTAACACCACAGTTAAAGCGAGTAAGCCATTATAAACTGAGTGGAGTGTGAGAAACAGGTGGAAAAAGGATATTTTTCAGGCAATTGTTCATACATTTTATGTATATTTACAAGCCTTACTTGAGAAGGTTTTAAAAAAAGGCTACCAGGGCATGAATACAGATGAAAAAGGATATTTTTCAGGCAATTGTTCATACATTTTATGTATATTTACATGCCTTACTTGAGAAGGTTTTAAAAAAAGGCCACCAGGGCATGAATACAGATGAAAAAGGATATTTTTCAGGCAATTGTTCATACATTTTATGTATATTTACAAGCCTTACTTGAGAAGGTTTTAAAAAAAGGCCACCAGGGCATGAATACAGATGGTGACCCATAATTGTGTTTATAATTCATGATTTCTTGATAAGCTTTTCCTCTTGAATCATTGAATGTCTTTTATGGAAACTTTCCTACCAAAATAGTTATTGATCAATATGGGCAGAGTGTAACAGGTCTGATTCAAATCCATCAATTTATAATATCAAATACCTAATGTCAATGATTCAAATATACATAGAATATACATGTATGTTAGCAGTTTAAATATATTAAGGTTTTTTTTCCTATTGATTCATTTCACAACAGAAAGTTATCAACCACTCATTAAAGCTCTACTTTGAAAAATCAAGTTGATACGAAAAGAAGGTGCAGCACCATTAGACACATCCAACTATTGTTCAATCTTCAAAAATGTTACCAAGCTTTTATTGACATTCGGTAGTCAGGGCAAATAGAAGCAAAGGAGACAAAACAATGGCTTTAACAAATAATAAGAACCAACAATGAAACATGATAAAATAATGCCCATCTTTGAGGGTACAAAACAATGCATACCTCGTCTATTCACATGATTCAATCGGTCCCAAATGTTTAAGATGATGCAGAAAAGGACATAGGCGATTATGTAGGTCAAAATCAGGATCAGGAGAGCTATCAAAAATAAGTCTGGGTGATCTTCCAAGAATGGGCACTTGAACATAGGCAACTCGTCTACTGCTAGGAAGTCTTTCTCACAGATTTTCCGAACAGGAGTTGAGAAATAGCTTAATATGCACATATGTTACAGAGGATGTGGGTGCTATTTGACTCAGGGCAAGGCATAACTCTGAGAGAGCCTTAAAACTGTTATTGGAGAAATTGATAAAGTGAAATGCTTTAAGGTCTTGCTACTTTTTTTTTCTTTTCATGAACTGATTGAGTCTCAGAATCAACCTACACAATTGTCAGGGATAGCTTTCCTAACTCTGTCACATGAGAAGTTCACCATATTACATTTTTAGGAGCATTAAAATCACACTTAAAGGAATGTTCGCTTAGCTGACTTAAAAAGACAACCATATGAATTTCACTACGAATTTTGACAAGCCCAGATTATTTCAAATAGATCCTTATGGATGCATCCAATATAGACTGTACAAAATAAAAACTTTTCTAACGTGATGATGCAGCTAATCCAATCATGATAAAAAAAAAAAAAGTTAAAAAGAAGCATGCCCCCTATTAATCAATCCAATAGAATTTTTTTTTTCTTTGGACGAATTAAACCCCACAGAAGCTCTGCAAATTTGATTTCTCTTTTCCAATTTCTGATTTAAAAGTTACATCAATAGAAATGAGTTGAAAAGTATTGCTAAAATCAAGAGGTCCGTGACAGGATGTCGGTATTCACCAATGATAAACGGATCTGAAGTTTTCTTTGAAGATAGAGGGCAGTGTATGGTTAATCTTATGTAATATTTTTTCACGGTCGTTAGAGGGTTGACACTGAGAAACAAGGGAACTGAAAGCTCGGCAGGCCGAATATCGCTTTGACGTGCAGGGGAGTTGCATGATCGCAAAACCTGAGCAGGTGTATCCCAATTTGCTACAATTTCCTGCAAACTCTAGTAACACGATCCTTGGGATATGAAGAGATATAGATGCAAAAGTTCAGGAAGAAAAAATTTCGATTGGGAGAGTGAGTGTGTGTGTGTGTGTGTGTTGTGTCACTACAGTCTAGTCAGCTATTGATCTTGTGCAGGGCGTGTGATTGCACACTATGGATATGACTCAAAAGGCAGCTATTTGATTGATTTTACTCATACCAAAGAGAGGACGATGGCTCGTGCGGGATAAAGCACTCCCATTGAACCAAGCTGGCTACACCAACACAAGTGAATCACTCAAGGAAATCCCCGCCCTTCTCGTGAGGTGCTCAGGTTATAGACGACATCCTAGCTTTTGCAGTGGGCACTATTGACACCTCAGGAAAGCAGGTAATGATTAAAAAAAAAAAAAAAAAGAAAGGAAGATTGTTATCTCTTAAAACCAAAGAGAAGGAGGTGAGCTAAGATGGTTTCCAACCTCCGTTAGGCAAAGAATAGATTGATAGGCGATTCCCATTTCACCCCCTAGCAGCCTCGTGAAAAAACGCATGGTGGAAATCCAAGCCACGATAAGATGAATCACAAAATGTTGAGTTTGATATCAGGAAATTTTGCCCTCTATACACGGCGTTGGCATTTCACTTCTTTTTTTTTCCCCCTCAAAGGCAAAACCTTTCCTAGTGAAAGCACAGGGCCAGTGTCCGCGGATGCTCTCTTCGTCTGGAGTAAGTATTGAATGTGCATATCTCTTGATAAACCATTCAAAAGATGAAAATAATAAAAAAAAAAAAAAAAAAATAAAACATTCACCCCACCATATCATGCGAGCGGCATTTTAACTTATTAAGACAAGGAACTTTCATAAGCAGGCAGTATGCCGTCAGCACCTGATTTAGAGTCTATGAATTAAAGTAAGAGAGAAGGAAGGAACTCCAACCTAAGCCCGTGGGCACTGAGGAAATGTCACCGTGTTAGAACCCGTCATCGATTAGCTGTGAGGGCTCAGACAGTCGAGGCTTGTTCATCTCGCTCCAAGTCATACACAAGAGCTTTAGTGCTCCACGCTAGCATGCCTTGCGTTGAACAGGCGCGTATATTACAGGCCTTCACGTTCACTGATTTGAAAACTTAATGTATTATCGAAAAGACGATTGGCATGCTATGACCCTAATCCCGCGCTTTCATCGGTGTTTCTGTGTAATATTGTGTCCTGAGGAGCAATCAGTAAGATAAATAATGATTATGAATATGAATATTGATAGAGCTCGTTCACTTCAGAGGCACTAATGGCCTTTTCGGATCCCACCAGATAGAAGCGATCAAAAGAATATTGAAATTACTAACGCCAACTTGCGATGTAGGCAATATAATATCTGTGGAGGTTAAATAGGGCGGGTTCGCAAGTCTCAGCATTATCCTATGAAGACTTGCACCGTTCTCGACTTGCACGAATAACATCTAGTCGAGTTTTGCTATGAAATCAAGAATTTCGCCGCGCCCAGGTGATTGTTCATCGCCGTTCAACTTTGACCTGCTCTTTAATGGCTGAAATCGTATCAGAAGCAGGACCAAAGGAAGAAAGTAGCCCGCGGAACAAACATACAACCATGACTTGACGAGGTTACAAGGCCTAAACAAGAAGGGAAAATGTGAAGCTACTCATGTGTATTTATATGTCAGCATGGTGTGGTTAATACTACACTGATATAAAACGAGTGTCTGCCGCGGATGCAGAACTTTTAAATTAGTACTTTTATATTATTTTTCTTCTTCTTTTTTTTTTTTTTTAAATTTGCTCGCACTCTGTCAGTTTGAACGCCGCGCGCGGTTTATTTTTTCGACTCCCTCCTAGCACAATTAACGTTTATTAATAATCCAGAACACTATTCACCAGTTCTCAATTCAGTGCACCGAACACAAATTAAAAAAAAAACAACAAAAAACATCGAAGCACAAAATATAACATAGGGTGAGATATTAAGAGAGCTATCAGATGACTTGATCTTCCAAGAGATTTCGAATTATCTAAACTTGGCAATAAACATTCTTAAACAAACCATGGTTGTCGCATGCTATATATACAGATATCCTAGACGTGAAAACTTGATATTGATCTGCACAAATCGAATGGAAGGAAAAGATGAAATTCAACACGCAAAACCCGGGCCAGACGGGCTGAGTGAGAAACCACTGAGAAATGAATATTTCGTCCTCTACTCGTTCCTATTGTCCTCAAATGTGTTTCAAAACACAAACAGCTTCATAATTATATCGACACTGTGGTGTTATGAAAGGACAGAGAAACTAGAATCGCCGAGAGCAAAGCCATTCTGTTTAAAAAGAATACTCGGTGACGGCACACGAAGACGGTGGGGAAAAATATGAAGAGGTAGATGAGCGAGAAAGAGTGGAAATAATGGCTGCGTTCTCTTCGATCTCTTCTCTTGCCTAGTCATAACGAATTATGTGAGGAGGGTCACAAATCTAGGTTTATATTATTGTACTACGGGTTATTTTCTAACCGAAGTAACACTTTCTAAATTATTAAATGCAAAAAAAAAAAAGGACTTCTGACTCAGTATCAGTTAAAAGCGTTTCTACCGATATGCCACCAACAAGATCAATATTGTCCTCGTTTATACGCTTAATATCAATTTTTTTTTAAATTCAACTCGATCCTATATGTAGGAGGGGGTGGGGCACACACACACAGAGAAAGAAAAAGAGAGAGAGAGAGAGAGAGAGAGAGAGAGAGAGAGAGAGAGAGAGAGAGAGAGAGAGAGAGAGAGAGAGAGAGAGAGAGAGAGAGAGAGAGTGTGCTGAAATTCCAAGGACTTCTTAGAGGGGCGACAGGTGGAGGAAGGAGAGAGATTTGTCGGTTTGGGAGATGCCAAACTACAAGCACCAGTCTGGAAGCGCGCAGCGCCACCACAGGCTGCAGACTATCGATCCACTCAGCGACCCTGCCCCAGAAGCCTAGGCCGTGTCTAAACTAGCCCAATATCTGCACGTGTATATAAACAAGCAACCTCTTTGCTGCACTGAGACTACGTATACATATACTTGTGCCTTATTCTCACTGAGTTGATATAGTTCTTCCACACTGTTCTAATGCGGCATTATTCATTGTTATCATAAGTCGAGTCTCTTAGCTCGAACTCGTCTATCGAAGGTATGGTTTTATGGTTCGCTCCTCCAGTCGCCTGCCGGGCGATATTTCTGCAGCCCAAACAGTAGGAATTGGGGGAATCTGCCCTTTTGTCAATCACGAACCATAACGTTATCTAAAAACGCACAATGTTCTGCATGCCTTGTTAACAAAAGCTAAGCAACTGCTATAATTGAATATAAGCTTCTCAGCCCCTGTAAATGGAAATTGGTTCTATTGCCTTTCATCTCCACTCCTAAGCATCAAAATAAAATCCATACCAGTGAATATCAACCACATTACCATGTTACCTTAAGAAGAAAAAAATATGACCTAAGTTGTTAGGCATTTCAGTATTTTATTTTGTCCTCAGTATTTAATTACTGAAACTAGAGCAAGAGGGCAGCTTTGCCCACTCTTCTTCCTACACAAAAAAAACAAAACAAAACAAAAACAACCCTCTCACCTAAATTAAACTTACAGAACTTTCAAAGCTTATCACCTTCCAAAACTACACAAAAAGTTTTTCTTGTCCTAGTTCAAGTATTTAAAAAGCATTTGAATCATTTCAAGTGTTCTTACTTAAAAAATACAACTCCACCCAACATATTATTGTTTGATGCTGTTCACTTCTAGATGCCTTACACCCCTAAAATGGGCACTGAGTTCGCTGCATAAATCATAGAAAGCAAAGGTTAACAGATAAAATGTTACAGGGCTTAAGCTAAAGCTTACTTAAAATACCACAAAAGTAGAGAGAAAAATCTGTTAGCTGGACCATGTTATTATGGATTGGGAAGCTGACATAATATAATATCAAGCGGTTGTTTAGAACTCATGCTTCTTGTTCACTTACTTTCTATAGCTGTCTTCATTGCAGGCCTACATTTCTGCATTGCTATCAAAAGTAACCAAGATTATTTATGAGTGTTCTTAAAACGCCCCTCTCTTCTCTTGGCTTGATAAAATAAGTTAGACTTTCAAGTTTTGTTACAATCTGGCCTGTCCAACTATCCAAAGTTGGTATGTGAACATTTTTATTTTATGAGTGGAGGCCTTGAAATTTAGACAACTAGAGCATCTATATATATATATATATATATATATATATATATATATATGTATGTATAAAAGCGGACTTGGGAGGTTTTGACCGTGAACTCCTCTGGTATTACCCAACCCACACTTTTGAAACTTTCCAGGTGTCTACAGTATTCATATGGCTAGGTTCAAAGCCATAAAAAATCAACACAACCTGCTTTCCTCGATTTACCCAAAATGCTTTGTTTCTTCAACATAGGCTCCAATTTCACGTGCAATTTTTTCATTCTTTATCAACGGAAGTTTTTCTTTATCATCTTGAGGTGCACCGTGCAGAGTTAGGTTTAAATAACTGTGTGGCTAAGAATTCCTGCAAGGCAGTGCACTTAACACGAAAAAAAAAGAGCTTTCTAATAAGCGTTTAAGAATCTAAAAAACAAAACAAATTGGGGAAGAATAGAATACTAATTCAATTTCCTTTATTCCAAAAGAAATTCAGCCTCTTTAAATACACACATGCACTCCAGCCTTGGCAAATTGACACCAGGATCCCGTTTTCAGCTTGCCACATATAATTTCAAGGTCGTGACTTATTAAAGGCACGTAAAAATTTCAGATTAAAGCGATAAATCTGATTTATCATGGTGCACAAGATGTGTGACATTACCTGAGAAGCCCCTAAAATTTATACCTTAAGACACTGCATTAAAACTACATTTAAAGCCAATAAAAGTGCTTAGTTGATTGAACAATATGATTGCTGTAGTCTCCAACAAATCAAGATCTGCAGTGACCAAAGAGAGAAAAAATGTAAGACTGAGGACTTATCATGGAAGAAAAAAAGAACTGCTAAGGAAAAAGACCTTGAAAATACTTTTGGCTTAAACAAAAAAATGAACAACATTCACAAATCAATTGCTTTGCTTCTGGTATGGCTTGAGCACTATATGTAAAATGAATAAGATGCACAGATCAGGAAAAGGAAAAAACCATACAATTAGCAGTGCACATGGGGCTCGAATTTTATTGATCATTCCATTGTTGATAAAAGTAAAAATAAATAAAGAATGATACAAATCATGAATAAAAAAAACCCCAAAAGACCCAACCTGTATTCGTAATTGCATATTTATGTACTGTCCACACACAAGGTTTGGATAATCAAGGGAGGCAAACTAGTGCTCCTTGCAATGTAATATTAATAAGGGAAGTAATTGAGCCTTTTTTTTTACTTTTTATAAAGGCACAGATCTCCTAAAATATACACGCTGTATAAATTGGAGCCTCCGCAAGACTGCTTTCATCTGGAGACTACTGTACACTGCTCCATGTAACATTTAAATCTAAATTTTTCTCGAAAAAAATGCTATAGAAACTAAAACCACACAAATTGAGTTAACTAATTAATAGAATAATACAGATCATTTATATTGGACCAAGCCTCTTTTGCAGGACTGTTAGGATAAAAAATCACGTGTCAACTTCTACTTCTAGCAAGACTTTTAGAAACAAACTTCAAATCAACAATAAAACATAGTGACAATAAGAGGATCGGGCTAATAGAACATGATCTAAAAGCATGGCTCAATAGACAGTCAATATTGTCTCAGATAACAGATACAAAGAGCTTTCTTCACAATTTAGGCTACAGATTCCTACAAATCATCAATCAGGAGATTATCTATCAGACTCAAATCAAATTTGTACAAATTTTGTAATCACACGTTGATGATCCAAAAACCTGGTATAACTTATCAAATTTCATTAAAAATAAAATATGACACCATTTTAATTCATTAACCATAGGTGGAAAAAAACCTCAATCATATAAAAATAAAATGTGTAAGATCAGGTCTACGAGTTTGGATACTGTTGGAATCTTTGGTTTCAAACCAATTATTAACTGAGATAGACATCATTGTAGACCCACTAAAATCTCTTTGATGTTATGTTAGCATGTATGCAGACAAGTCTAAATCTCACTCTCAGTTACAGTATAAAATTAAAATTTTGGGCAACTGCTCCATGAAGCCAGTTTGTAAAATAAAATAAATCTGCAGTCCTCGAAAGCAATACTTAGACTAAGTGGCTAAAGATTTATCTACTTGTTTTGCATAAAACCTGATGAGCAGAGCAAAGTATTTCTGAATTAAAAATAGATCAGAATGTTATATCTCTTGTGATGTTTAATGTCAATGACCGAATGGAAAGGATAGACCTACGATTTACAAATGACCAGTTTTGTTTTCAAAATGTAGGCCCTAACATGATTAACATTTGGAATGGGGTAAGAGTTTACACACAAATATTATTGTGAAACTGTGATAGACCAGTTAATGTTAAAATAAGTATTCATTTAGCATTATACATCTAATCTAAATCTCTATCTAGGAAACAACGCAGTAGTGCGGTTCCGGTTGGATGTAAACAAATCGGTAATATTGCAAATTATCGGCCCAACTCACTCTAGGGAGCTAAGCTTTAAAATTGTATTTTTCTTATAATAGAATTTGATATGCTGTACACGAATAAGAAGGTTTTATTCGTAGCAAATAAAAATTTATTCCTTTCAAGATGTAAGCATTCTTGTGTTGCTCTTAAATCCCATTAAACTACAAGTTTCGAGTTCATCAGAAAACATGCAATTGACGAATTGTGAAGCCCGGCGTTAGGTGGGCTGATATCTGCAATTTTAACTACAAATCACGCCACAAATGGCCAGATTGTTATTAAAAATAGAAATCACAAGTTCAATAGTTTGTACAGATATGCCTCTACTGAAGAAGATACCCTTAGATTTTGGCAAGATAATAATTTGATAAGATCAGTGTCTTCATTTTAATATGCAGTGAAAATTGGCTAGTTTATTCAAATTATTGTATCCACCATGGAGCACTGTCAACATAGAACCAAGACCGCACTACTACCATATTACCGAGGATCTAGATCTAGATCTAGAATCTACATTATCATCTTTTTGGATTGATCAGGATTTGATAAATTGATTTGTCAAATTCATAATTTTAAGGCCTAGATCTCTAGATCTAGATATATGGAAATATCGGATTCAAAGCAATATGCATTCTGATCTATAATAATTCTATGCAAATTTATTTAGACGTGAATTCTAATCTTAGAATATTTATTTAATCTAGTCTCTAGATCTAATCTTGATATAGATATAGATCTAGATCTAGATCTCTGTTCTACATCACATTTATAAGCCACCTGTGCAGAATAGCCCTAGGTCTAGATTTAGATCTATATTGTGGAGTAGAAGTGCATTTATTATGCAGGCAGGCTCTTAGATGCAGTCATAAAACGACTTGAAAAGATCGTAGAATGCCTTGATATCTTACCTTGCAAGTGTTCGAAAGAAAACTTGGATATAGAATGATTCTCCTTTTAAAAAAGTACAATATTTTCACGAAACCGTCAATTCGAAGGTGAGGATGATGAGTTACGAGCCTACTTCCTACTTCCTGTGTAAACTGAAGTTTATCGTCTGCTACAATGGCTGTTCTGTGTATTGGACTGACGTATCTCACCAACGACCCATCTTGTTCAAGGTGAAAATATGGGAGATTTCATTATTGAAGACAAAGAAAAAAGATGATGTGAATTTATCATTGATAACGTTCAACACTAGCCTTGTGGATATAATTCTGTAAAACTGGACACAGGACTAGTTAAAAATAAAAATAATTATGATGATGCATTCAACAGCCCATAATCACGTGACAATGGGCACCGGCCTTTTGGCTTCACCGTGTTTGGCCTCAAGCCAAAGAGAAGGTCAAAAGGTCGCATTCCAGCCCTATGATATTCCGGTCTTGCGCTTCCTATCACTTCAAAATGCACCTATTAAAATTTTTCAGAGGATAAACTAAGAATATGACCATAATTATGCCATATGTTTTGATATTCGTTTAAGTGTATCTTTTGTAGAGAAAAGTGCAGCTTGTTTCAAAGAAATCAGTGACTTGAAGAAATACAAAGAAGCACGGTGTGATCCACTCTTTCATTTGTGGTGTGATCTGTTACGTCTCGGAAGATAACAAATAGCATTATTTTTAACAATGCAAACAAAAACTATAAATAAGATGATGATGTTTATAATGCACGTACTAACGGTGGCAAGAATAAGAATTAAAAAAAAACACAAAGAAACCAAAACAAGAAGAAGCACTGCAGAACAAAATTAACTAACAACAACAACCCATGATAAAGATGATGATGATTTTGATGATGATAAAAAATACTTAAATTTAACATTTAAAATATCATTAGAAAAAAAAAGCAACAACAAAAAACATTCCATTATTTTCGTCAAACATACATGTCAACCAAATCCACTTTTTCTAAACAAACTCCTCAAACAATGGGGCTACAATACTTTAGGCAGATGCCAAAAATAATGGATTCTGATGGTTTTGGCTGGCACAAATGAATTTCTTTGGTGGCATCACAGGATACATACCGTTATTTATTAGCTTATCAATAGTATCGTAATTAGGCCATTGTCTATATCAGAGTCGTTGCCTCCCAGTGTGTTAGCCCGCAAAAGTATACTTACAAGTGGCCAAGTTTTGCTACAAAAAGGTCCGTGGCTTTTTTTTAGATTAAAAAAAAAAAGATTAGACATTTTGTGTCACATCCGGTGTATTTCATTCCATTACAGCATTTTAAAAAAAATGTGTTAATGGGGGGAAAAGGGGGGGGGGGGGTGGGTTAAATTATTTAAAAAAAAAAGAACACAATACGGTTGACTCCAATGAGTTTTTAGTTATTATGAAGTCGTGCATTATGTTAGGAAGACAGTCTGTCATTGTGGCAACAACAGCGCCTGGTATTGTTACTGTATTTATTATTAAATTTTCAACAACTATTAAAGTACCGCTACCGGCCCCATGCAGGCATGCATTATGCGGTGAATATTTGCTAGATTATGAATGATAGGCCTACTGTCAAAATTTGAGCCTGTAGCTCATGACTAAATTAACAGACTAGGCTTCCATGTAATATAATGATAAATGAATTCTATTGTCATAAATCCTGTCTGGCTAAGGAGTTTCTTCAGTTTATAAACAGTAAAGCGCTTAAGGCATAATGATAAAATAATATAATGAAAGGCAACATTCATGGGGTCTTTGAAATTGACAGCCATTGTGAAAGATAAATTTAGGCTAAGTCCGATGCAAAATAATTGTAAATATGCCTGCAAATATAATGACTATGAAATTGAAACATAATTATACAATTATACAACTTCTCCCCCCCCCCCCCCAAACACACAGTTTTAATAGATTAAATTGTACCGCACATCTATATCTATATTCATTTTATCTACGCTCCTAAAGAAGTCCTAAATTTTACTGTCAGGTCACCTAAGGTCACTAGTTACGAGTGGACCATGACTGTAGCTACAATCATACCTACCTGTATAAGGCAATGCAGATTTTAGGGAATATTGCACGAGAATGAAAGAGAGAGGAAAGGGGGGGGTGGGGGGGGGGGGGGGGGGAATGAGGGATACACGGTAAAAGACAAAGAAAGAGTCAGAAAATAAAAGAGTGATATGCTATATGAATTAGGAAGAGATAGAGCGACACAGATAGAGTGAAAGAAACAGAGATGGTATGAAATAGAGTTAGCGAGAGAGAGAGAGAGAGAGAGAGAGAGAGAGAGAGAGAGAGGGGAGGCAGACAGACAGACAGAAAGAGAGAGACAGAGACCGAGAGAGAGAGAGAGAGAGAGAGAGAGAGAGAGAGAGAGAGAGAGAGAGAGAGAGAGAGACAGAGACAGAGAGACAGAGAGAGAGACAGAGAGAGAAAGAGAGAGATGATGTGAGGATCCATAGTCACAAAATTTGACAGCTTTTGATCTCAGCCCTTTCTTCCATCCAGCTTGTGATTCCTTTGAGACTTAAACCTGCACAGACTTAACAAACCTGTAACCACGATTAAAACAACAGCAACAACAACAAAAACAATACATATATATATATATATATATATATATATATATATATATATATATATATAGACCCTTACATATCGACGTACTGAAAACAGAATATCATATGAAATCTGTGTCAATCGACACTCATTTTCTGCTACACATAAGCAAGATATCTTTGTTTTACTTGTCCCAAAGAACATACAGACATTAAACAGAATTTATCATGATCAAATCAATATCACGTATGAGTTTCATACCCACTGATGATCCTAGTATCGATAAAAAAAATAGTGAATGCGATTTTTTTTTCTGTGTATATTTAACTTTTAAAAAAAAAATGCAAAAAAGTAGCCGCCATGTAGCTTTTTCATTAATATTTGTTACCTGTAGGTTAGAATAAAGAGATGAAAGATAATAAAGTCAAATTTGTAACGCCCCAAGTCTTGAAATTATTCTGCCAACCATAAATATGAATGGCAGCTCTGTAAGCCAATGTAAAGTTTGTAAAGTTACTCATTACGAATTATCACATGTCAGCTGATCGAACTTGACATCTGACACAAAGTGTTACACCAGCTGATTATGATATCATTTGTCTCTTTAAAAATGGCAATCTTTTACGAAGTGTCTGAGAAATTTTTGTTTCCTTAAGATATTGTAACGACAAACGAAGTAAAAAAGCTTTTTTAACATTAAATATTGTGGAAAAAAATTTGAGAAAATGATTATCTTTTCCACAAGATATATATACCATATTAAAACCAAACAAATACGAGGTTTATAAAGTAATTTTTGAGATTTTAACATCAAATGAAAAAAAGTATCTATTTGTGAGTAAAATTATCACAAAAAACATTATTTATTTCCCAGGCCAGCTGTGAGTGACAAGCTCATAGAACATCTGTGAGTGCTGTTTCACCTTTTTCGATAAGTTGACGTGTGAATACTCAAATAACTTTACACACCCCAGGACTTATAAATGGTTAAAAAAAAAGACATAAATAAAACATCATTAACAGTAATAATAATTAGCACAAAAAAAAATCAACACCTTTTAGAGATTTTATTACAGATACCTCGGAAAGCATTTGATAGATTTGTATGAAAGACGCTGAAAGCATTCCTCAGTTATACATCTTTTCAGTTAAATGCACCCTCATTTGACCTTTGGTCGTACATGAAATCCTTCAACCTTTCAAGGGATAAAACTCATAAAATACCTAAAAGAAAGAAAGATATTAAGGATTATGACTCGTGTTGATAAACAGGCTCGTAGTGTGCAGGCATCAAAGCTCAAGTCAAAAACAGTAGCTTACAATCGTCAGAAAGTTTTGTTTTTGTTGTTGTTTGTTTGTTTGTTTTCTTTTTACTGATGCGGTTAATCAAACAAACTTCATATCGATAATAAGCTGAGGATACAACCAAAAGGATTTAAAATCCGACTTTGCAACGACCTTACGATACACGAACCTTAAACAAAAATTCGAGTTATCGACTGAATAAGCAATTCTAACTGGTCGTAAATCGTTAATTTTTAGGGCAATAGCTGAGCGCATGCAATTGTTTACAAAGTGACCCGACCATTACTAAAGCTTTAAATGCCCGGTTAACCATCGATTGTCTTGAATGAAACAGATTTGTGGGGCAATAGCAGACTGGTCGCAAACACAGTAAGTTTTCAATCTTTATCAATCACCTTAAAGAAAAAAAAAAGTAAAGAAGAGAAACGGCACTAGTAAATACAGCCATCATAATGATAGTTAGAGAGGTCAGTAACATCTTATTAAAGCGACTATGCAGTATACTTTCTGTCAATCAAGCACTTCAAAAATAAAGCCAGTGTGGATTCAGCGCAATGAAATCTCAAAGGTGTTAGTTCAGTATGGTCAATATGTGCCAGTTGTTACGCCTATAATTTATGTTTCCATGTATAAATCCTAGAAGCCACAGTTTTGTGAACAACAGATTACTGCAAACATTATTTTAGCCCAGCATCATTATACCCAATGGTTGAGATTAGATGTACACCAGATGGAGATTTTGTCTCACGCTTTTAATTTCCCATTCTTTTTAACAATATTAACTTGGACATTCGGATGTCAATCACTATGATATACAAATGTTAATCATCATAGTACTCCTAAGCAAAAACACGAAGATGTATTGCGCATGTTGAAGTTCATATGATCAGTGCTATATTCCTAGCCGCAAAAGATTGTTTGATAGAGGTGATCCAAGATTTGTCATTGCATACTTTAAAAAAAAGACCCGAGAGCCCCAGAAGAGCTGAAAACTAGTTTTTCAAGCATCGCGCACCTTGGACTGCACAGCCCATCACAGGGCAAAATGGTTTGATCAGAGACCACAACTAGGCAACTCATGAATACATGCACTTATATTTAAACAGCTGAACAGCATACGGGTATAACCGCTTGTTTTGTGTAGAGTCGACAGTGTTCCTTGTGGGGCCAAAGAAAAAAAAAAAAACACGAAGAAAAAACTTTTCACCCGAGTCTAATCCCGTGGTGCGACTGACAATACAGTATACAGTTTTTTTTTTATAATTGTGCGATTTTCAAGTCCCCTAGAGCGAGAGTATAATCCTGATATGATGGATGGCAGCCAGCTACGACTTGTTTGTGTGTGAGTTGGAGAGAGAGAGAGAGAGAGAGAGAGAGAGAGAGAGAGAGAGAGAGAGAGAGAGAGAGAGAGAGAGAGAGAGAGAGAGAGAGAGAGAGAGAGAGTGTGTTTGGGAGGAGGGCGGGGTAGTGGATTCACAGATTAAGACTGTTTCCAACATGTAATCAGTCCTTCCATCATCTTGTCAAGTCAACTTGGACCATGTGGACACCAGGGAAACAAACTGTTTACTCTGGTATTTTTTTCCATAGAGACAGTTTCACCCTTATTATAAGCTTAAAGCACAGATTAACCGACTATGTGAAAGGCCCCTAAACATCTAGTCAGTTTATAGATATGTTATGGGATTTGATCTGATCATGATCGACAACTCATCGGTCCTTTACATGAAACACTTGTGAAATGACTTGTTCACGAAAAACTCTCATGATTGGGACAGGTGGTTGAAATGACATAGAGATTAAGTTAGAGGTTAGCTGGCCTATTTTCTGAGATTGTTTTCATTACAATAGTCCTTTCAATTTCAACTCTTTAAATAGTAATGGATTTGTACCAGAATCAGAGTAAGCATACAAAGTTGTTTCTAACGTGGGCCTTACGCTTAACTATCAATGCTAAAAATATTTAAAAAAAACAACAACTCAAAACAAAAAACAAGGAACTTATGATGTTATTGAATAATTTAATCTATAACTATTTTACTTTTCTCCCACTCCACTAGTGCGCCGTATATAAAAAGGGTAAACTATATGAAAAACCTTCACTTCTCCAGTCCTCAGTGCCTGTCTGACTGACCATCTGAGTTCTCAAATCTAATCGAGCACTTGTTATCTCTGAGCCCGCTAAACATGTTGTCCAAAGCGCTTGTCCTGTTACCCTGCCTGTTGATGGCTGCTGGTGAGTTGTGCTAGAAAGTCAAGAAGATATTTAGTTTCAAAGGATAACACATCTTGATGTATCAATATTGCCATGTAAAAATTATTGGCCTTGTTTTATAATCCACCAATATGTCTAAAACCAATCAGAGGGAGAGAGAGAGAGAGAGAGAGAGAGAGAGAGAGAGAGAGAGAGAGAGAGAGAGAGAGAGAGAGAGAGAGAGAGAGAGAGAGAGAGAGAGAGAGAGAGAGAGAGAGAGAGAGAGAGAGAGAGAGAGAGAGAGAGAGAATGACAGACAGACAGACAAACATACACTAAAAAGGGGGAAAATTGAGAAAAAAAGGAAAAAGAATGCATTTATGGCATTAATGAAAAATCATTTCTGTTATAGCTTAATTTGATTATTGAGTTAATATTAAAAAAAAGAGAATTGAATCTGGATTTTAATGCAACTATCTTAAAATTTAACTTTTCATCTGTTTAAATCTTTATCTGATTGTCACCATATTCTGGGTTTACCTGGCTGTTGGATCAAATGCTCTATCTATATGTGCAGATAAAATCCATGAAAAGTTTATTCTAGCAGATGCTTCTGACATGTGCGCATCATTGATACAATGCGAGCAGCCAATCAGAGCAGAGAATGTTTTTGCCGATACTAGAAGCATGATGTTCAAAATCAAAGATGGAACAATCCTGGATCGGATCTGTGGGTAAGATAAGCATGATATATAATATGTCACTGGATCTTCAAATCTCCTGACTTCTGCTTCGATCGCAACGATCTTAATTGCTATATTAGTAGAATGCAACCTCAAATTGCACGTAACTTCAAATATTTGTTGTCCCATTGTTTCATGATAACTTATATTATGCAATAATCATAGTGTCGGGTATTTTCCCAAAATTGTTTGTTTCACCATCATATTCGACCTAGATTTGACTATTCAGAATTTACTCTCGAACTAGGCCAAAATTTTGTAAGTTGGGGGATTGCAAGATATGGTAAAAAAGCGATTTGAGGTTTGATAAGAAAATAAATGGGTCAAGAATCAACAGTATTTTTATTCTCAATGTCGAGGTTTTGAAGATATCTAAGTGAGTCTCTTTGTAAATTTGGAAATACAGCTGTTCTTTTCTTCCCAATACTCCGTGAGGTACGGCTTGAATATTCATTTTGATTTAATATTAACTTAAATTATGAAATTTATGATAATTTCAAACGTAATAAAGAAAGCAAATATGAAAGTAAATACATTAAGATGACCGTAAAGCAAATTAGGGATGCCATAATCATTCTTAATACATGACATATGCAATGCTTTTGATATGGCCATCTATGTACCTGCTAATCCACTTATTCGTCCGTCAATACCAACAATCTAATACGATAGACATTGAGAAGAGCATTCATGTCTGTTCAAACAGGCACCAGTTTTAGCAGGAAAATAGTAGACTTAATCAATATTATTTTGTTTTATAATCGTTTCTTTTTTTTTGGTGGTATGGATAAAATCCAAAACAGTGCATATCCATGGAATCTTTTCCTAGAAGGAAGAAGCGGTTATATTATTATCCATACAGCGTGAAAAAGATTACTCAAATATCATTTAGACAGGGCACAGCTATAAAGTAGTGAGCCCAGATATCTAGTAACGGCCCTTTGACAGAACTCAAACCCGCAATGGATCTCTGAGCGCGAACTTGAGGTCTCATGAGATATGCCCTGCTCTCGGCGATTGTTAGGATCAAAACCTGGGTTACTGGGTCTTTCAAGTTTTGTAAATATAAATCATAGTCATAGTTACATACTTAATTAAGCCATATAACTTCAGGGATTTAACTGATTTGCATTAATATTTTTTCTACCTTTTGTTTCAAATTAAATATAAGGAAAAAAGATGGTAAAAAGATGTTAAGATGAGTGCCGCCTCGTTGTTGACGCCGTCATTGTTCAATGTTTCTAGGAAAATGCCGCCTCATTGCTGACGCCGTTATTATTCAATGATTCTAGGAAAATGCCGCCTCGTTATTCACGCCGTCATTGTTCAATATTTCTAGGAAAATGCCGCCTCATTGCTGACGCCGTTATTGTTCAATGATTCTAGGAAAATGCCGCCTCGTTGTTGACGCCGTCATTGTTCAATGATTCTAGGAAAATGCCGCCTCGTTGTTGACGCCGTCATTGTTCAGTGTTTCTAGGAAAATGCCGCCTCGTTGTTGACGCCGTTATTGTTCAATATTTCTAGGAAAATGCCGCCTTATTGTTGACGCTTTTACGTCCAATGTTTCTAGGAAAATGCCGCCTCGTTGTTGACGCCGTCATTGTTCAATGTTTCTGGGAAAATGCCGCCTCGTTGTTGACGCTGTCATTGTTCAGTGTTTCTAGGAAAATGCCGCCTCGTTGTTGACGCTTTTACGTCCAATGTTTCTAGGAAAATGCCGCCTCATTGCTGACGCCGTCATTGTTCAATATTTCTAGGAAAATGCCGCCTTATTGTTGACGCGTTTACGTCCAATGTTTCTAGGAAAATGCCGCCTCATTGCTGACGCCGTTATTGTTCAATGTTTCTAGGAAAATGCCGCCTCATTGTTGACGCCGTTATTGTTCAATGTTTCTAGGAAAATGCCGCCTCATTGTTGACGCCGTTACGTCCAATGTTACTAGGAAAGCCCCGCCTCATTGCTGACGCCGTTACGTCCAATGTTACTAGGAAAGCCCCGCCTCATTGCTGACGCCGTTACGTCCAATGTTACTAGGAAAGCCCCGCCTCATTGTTGACGCCGTTACGTCCAATGTTACTAGGAAAGCCCCGCCTCATTGCTGACGCCGTTACGTCCAATGTTACTAGGAAAGCCCCGCCTCATTGCTGACGCCGTTACGTCCAATGTTACTAGGAAAGCCCCGCCTCATTGCTGACGCCGTTATTGTTCAATGTTTCTAGGAAAATGGCGCCGTTATGTTCAATACTAGTAAGAAAGTGCCGCCTCGTTGTTGATGCCGTTATGTTCAATACTAGTAAGAAAGTGCCGCCTCGTTGTTGACGCCGTTATGTTCAATACTAGTAAGAAAGTGCCGCCTCGTTGTTGATGCCGTTATGTTCAATACTAGTAAGAAAGTGCCGCCTCGTTGTTGATGCCGTTATGTTCAATACTAGTAAGAAAGTGCCGCCTCGTTGTTGATGCCGTTATGTTCAATACTAGTAAGAAAGTGCCGCCTCGTTGTTGATGCCGTTATGTTCAATACTAGTAAGAAAGTGCCGCCTCGTTGTTGACGCCGTTATGTTCAATACTAGTAAGAAAGTGCCGCCTCGTTGTTGATGCCGTTATGTTCAATACTAGTAAGAAAGTGCCGCCTCGTTGTTGATGCCGTTATGTTCAATACTAGTAAGAAAGTGCCGCCTCGTTGTTGACGCCGTTATGTTCAATACTAGTAAGAAAGTGCCGCCTCGTTGTTGACGCCGTTATGTTCAATACTAGTAAGAAAGTGCCGCCTCGTTGTTGACGCCGTTATGTTCAATACTAGTAAGAAAGTGCCGCCTCGTTGTTGACGCCGTTATGTTCAATACTAGTAAGAAAGTGCCGCCTCGTTGTTGATGCCGTTATGTTCAATACTAGTAAGAAAGTGCCGCCTCGTTGTTGATGCCGTTATGTTCAATACTAATAAGAAAGTGCCGCCTCATTGTTGACACCGTTATGTCCAACGTTTCTTGGAAAGTACGGCCTTATTACTGACGCCATAATGTTCAATTTTATTTTACTAGGAAAGTGCCGACCCTGAAGAGCTGTGTCAGCACATACACCGGATCCTGCACAAATGATCATACCAAGAGGTTTGCCAATTTCTTCAAAGATACCATGAACTATATCTGCACACCAGCTGGAAAAACAGGTAAACCTCTATACTGCTTCTAGTTTCCGAACCTGTGATGTTTTGTTTGGCAATTATAAGAAAAAAAATCATATATTTATAAGTCTTAATAACTAGCTACAGGTTATGATTTATCTTCCATCAACAGCAAGAGTGACCCAAGTTCTTTGAAAGATTTAACGAATTAGGACAATTAAAAGTAAAAATCACACCATCCCTGTTGGATAAATAAGCGCTAAGCTTCTCTTATTATTAGATTGTTTCGAACCGTAGGTGACGTCACACTTTTTCCTCTATTAAGTATTAGATCCCAACTGGTGCTAAGTGTAATTACAGTAACTCAGTAATTGATGCTCCTCCTTGCCAAATAGAAATTATCTTAATTTGAATACAAAGAGTAAAGCCTAGCTCGAGTTTGATTTTATACTTCATCTCTGTTATGAAATGTGATCAGCTTGAATATTTGATTAATTCTGAATGACCGTTTGTGTTATATGCCCACTCCAACTGTACTTAAAGTTATAGGACCATATAATTACACTGTTCCCTGTTTTTCACTTTTTAGCAAACAGTAATTATACTAACTTAGGTAAATATACCTTTATTTTAATCATTTGTAGTTGTTTGATCATTGCTTGTATGAAGCTAATGTTTTGTTATCTACACATCAAATATTCTACTATAAAATAGGATGAAGAACGAAGCGAAGGACGCAAATAGTTTGAGGAAATTTAATTTTCCTTTAATTTTACTGTAATTATTCAAGATACGCAAAATGATTGCAGATAAACTTTGTCGATTAGATGATATCTCTAGCAATAACATTTTAACATTCTTTTACATTATATGATATTAATTTTTTTTGTGCAGCCTGGTTAAATTTAACACATCAGGACCAACATAATTTGTTGATTGTAATCAAGTTTGACTTTCAATATCAAACAAAGACAAAAGAAATAGCCTGCCTGGTCACCTTTTTCGCTAAACGAGTTGACCGTAGATATCACTCTACTCGGAGAGCTCTCGATTTATGAAGATGGACATTTTTAATTAAAACATTTGGATATATGCAAAACATATTGCCGATTCTGAAAGAAAGTTGCACATTTTTATTCGTCTTGTCCACCAGTGGCCTTAACCGCTGGAAAGACAAGCTGTACGATGGACGCTAAGTTTGACCAATGGTTTCTCGGCATGAAGCAGACATGTGAAAACAATTTCTACACGGCCGCCAACGCTGTGATAAAGGCGAAGGGAAATAACCTAGATAGTTCTGACATCTGCCCGTGAGTTCAACAGGAAACTTGTAAAGCATGTAATCCACCGTGAGATACTGCCTCAAACTTTCCTCCACAGCCCATTGCACCTTCCATTTTTCCCACGTCGATCCTCATTCAAATTTCTCTCCTGGTGATACTGCTCTACGCAGTTATGTAGTTTCACTATAACAGCTTTACTTAAAGTTAAAAAAAAAAAATAAAGAGGAATTTTATATTCCCAAGGTAAAGTCATTTTCATCTCGATAACTTCTTCACCACTCCTCCTTTTATTAACTGTTATTTACTAAAAGGTTAGAAAACTCGTACTGTTCTTTCGATTTTCAATCAAACAATATAGGAGTTGTTTTTGGTCCTGATTTGTGCCAGGATTTTTTTGCGACGTAAAGCAAGAGTTTTCACCAGGCTATCGAAGAGCAGTCCAAAAGTAGGATTTGACTCTTTGCCTTTCAAAATTAAATTCTTATTTTTGCCCCGGAAGTTCTTCATATGATTCAGTCATCCCTCTTCATGACAGGTTGAAAGCTACGTTATACTCTTGCATCAAAACTGGCATGAGTAACAAGTGTGGTCCAGAGATGGCGGCGCTTATCGAGAAGATGTGGGGGCTGTGGATGGATCCAGTGCTTGCTGCCTTCAACTGTTGAGGACACTGGACCAGTACAGGTGAGGCGTCTTGGCTATCAAGAAATTAAGTAAACGTGTGTGTATATAATTATATATAATACACACACACACACACCACCACCACCACCACCACCACCACCACCTACTACTACTACTACTACTACTACTACTACTACTACTACTACTACTACTACTACTACTACTACTACTACTACTACTACTGCTACTACTGCTACTACTACTACTACTACTACTACTACTACTACTACTACTACTACTACTACTACTACTGCTGCTGCTGCTGCTGCTGCTACTACTACTACTACTACTACAACTGCTACTACTATTATCGTGATAATTACCATTCCAACCTACAACTAAAACTTCATAAATTTTTCACCTAATGGTTTGTAGCATGAAACATTCTTCTTGGTTAAAATCTCTAAGATCATTGCGGTCAACGTGTTTCATTCCTTGAAAAGATAAAACTGACTTTGTTTATTTTAACGGCATAGCAAAGCTCCTCGACTAGGGCGTTAAATTATGTCAACGTCTCATTGTTCGTTAAATGAACACCATACAGCCAAGTCCGGCAGTTACAAAGTGTTAGCTTGTGGGCTTTTGGTGTTTATATTTTAGTTTTTCAATCTAGGTTTTAACGTAATGATATTTTAAGTTGAGTATACATACATGTTTTTTTTTTTATTAATGAATCGCTGAAAAAGGTCAGAATTAGATTTTTAAACGCCTCTTATTGTCGGAATTAACCAGCCACCGTTTCGTCGATTTAATTTAAACAACGTCCTAATTATACCATTTATTCCATAAAGCTTTAGATTGTCAGCTAAATATTGCCTTTACCCATCCTCTTATCGATATTTTTTATAGTAATATCATTATATCTTTAACTATCGATTATTTATTCTCTATCTCTAGCTCCGGCAGAAGGATTCGGATTCTGATTTGCTGCCCAGAGTAAATAACAAGTAATTGATTTTTCTCAACAATGGAACAAGATCACAGGTGACTTTCAGGTGTCTTTGGACTTAAAAAGGAAAATCTCGTCATTTATCTTGACAAAATAAAACTGAGTCCGATATATTGTATACCTTGGATGAATTTGGGTGAAGCAATTTCAATAAAAAGTGAGATGCTAATCTAAACCAGTGTGCTCTCTCTTTCTCACATGAGTGCCTATTGATACGTGTTTAGAGCCATAACGGTGGGTCATCAAAACACCCAGGTAAATGTTATAGGAATGTAAAGCTACTGGAATTTTTCATTTTTTAGAGAATTATAATACACCCGCGCATTTCTTAAACATTGTATTTTAAAACTTAGACAATGTCATGTGAGGGATGGCGGGTTTGATCTTTGCCTACCACGCATGCTGTGGTGTTCTGTCGCTGTTCGTTTGATTGTTTTTCTTGTTAAGTTAAATATTTATTAATTTGTTTTCCTGACTCTTTTTTTAGCTACTAATAAATACAGATCACTTAAAATACACAGGTAAACTTTAACAGTTTAGAAAAAAGCGAATGACAAATTAAAATTAAACACGATGCGAAGAATGTGGAAAAGAAGGCATGAAGAAAATCATTGATGGCGCTTCATAAGGAATCGTCACAGGAAGAAAAAATGTGAATCTTTTCACGACAACTTCGGTAATATAGTGCGTAATATATTTCCTCTAAATGTCTCATTATTTATAGAAATTTGCTGAAATTACTCAGAGATCTTGTTTTAATCGAAACCCTGTTAGGCCTCTTTGTTTCATACCTATTTAAATCGATGTATTTTAGAAACAATTCGAATTTTTTTTACAGTAAATGAAAAAAGGACTTGACTGAAAAAATTTTGCTGAATTAACATAGAATACCTTTATATGCCTCAATAGAACTTCTTTTAATTAAAAAAAGTTACGATTTGTTTATTTTAAGCCCAACTATAACTTTACACACTTAAATTATGGCTACAACATGAATTATGGTATCTGACTTTCATCTTAATCATTATGATGTGTAAAGTAAGAAGAGAAATGGACATGGTTAATGAGGTTTCTCAATTTAAATTAAAATAAAAATGTTCTTATAGGAAATCATGAGGCAGAGAGGGCAGGCTGAGGTCTCATGTCTAGGCGGATAATTTGGCTGAGGGATGTTCTAAACCTCGAGCCTTTATGGTAATATTTGAAAATATCCATACTGGCTCTGAGAGACTGAAAGACTGATATATGAAGTGATATATTACAACAAAAATATTCTGGTTGCTGTAAAACAAAGACAATTCACGGAAGAAGCTTAAACATAGAATCATTTGGTGTGTGTGAAAACGATGAAAACAGTGGTGGTGCTGGCTATCATCTTCACCAGGCAGTGTCCTGGCTCGACATCCCTCCTGTAATCACCATCCACAATACTTAGTCTTTTCAAGTCAGCATGTAAGTCATCTATATTTCTATATATCTATATTCTGAATCATCTATAGTTGTAAATGTGGATAGCTCATTGACTAAGTGCCAGGTCTAGTCTCAATAAGGACGATGGGTGCCGTATATAGGTATATAGATATAAATTCTGTTCTGCTCCATTCCATCCCATCTGCTCTTTATTATGTTTTCATGGCTTTCGTTTTATATTTAAGTCTCGCGTTAGATCTTGGATTGAAGTTGTTTTTTCTATACTTATATCTCTAGATCCTTAGGTCTAGCCCCATCTGTCCCAGACTCCGTAGTTGCTTGGCTGCCTTCTTAATATCTACAGAATGATATGAGTTTGTCGTTTACATAGACTGTTGCACCATCACCATGTTCCGAGGAAAAGTTAAGGGGGGAGGGGGAGAGGCGGAGAGAGAGAGAGACACACACACACACACAGAGAAAGAGAGAGAGAGAGAGAGAGAGAGAGAGAGAGAGAGAGAGAGAGAGAGAGAGAGAGAGAGAGAGAGAGAGAGAGAGAGAGAGAGAGAGAGAGAGACTTGGAGGTCGGCTTGTTGATTATTAAGGATCAAGTGGATGCATGCGTGTCTTAGAATTGACAAGAGAAAACTAAAACGATGTTACTTAAATAATTATTGTAGCGATTTAGCCTTAGAGTTGGCTTTATCCTGAAATCATAATGTAGTTTTTATTTAAAAAAAAACATAGGCTATAACTATCCTTAAGGAAGTGAAACACTTCTAGATCCGTATATATCGAGCAGCATTCTAGGATTTGAGGTACACTGACCTTTTGAAGGGGGTGGGGGGGGGGGGGGGGAATGTGATCACCATCCGCCTCCCTAACCGTATCACTCGGTGGGTAGTAAGAAAAACAAAACAAGCGAAAAAAAAAACCAACAAAAAAAAAAAAACCCAAGACATTAGTCATGACTATTTTTTTTTATTGGCATTTTCCGATGTCGAGATCGTATCGTTACACGACAGTACTGAAGGTAAAAGTGGAACTTGGGGAATATCTAAAAAATCTTTTTCAATTTCATTTTTTATTGCTTTAAGGCATCCAGTTTTAGTTTTTCATGTAACTTAATTTTTCCCCCGTTCGAGTAAGCCAGGCCTCACTGCTATGTTAAAGCAACCTTGATCTTTTGATAATCGGCATTGCAGCTTCCAAGTATCGACCTGGTGACAGGAAAACAAAAAGCAATAACTAAAATGCGGCAAGAAGATAAAGTTAGGTTTTTGAAGATAAAAAATGGCTATTATTATAAACTTTGCTTTTTGTATCATTTTGCTTTCTCCCATTATCATCATCATCGTCATCCCCACCATCATGACCATTATCATTATCATCATCATCATCATAACTTTGTTCATCATTGTCCTCTGATCATCACCTTTTGTTAACCATTCTTAAGGCGCCCGAGTGATGGCGAATTCGCCTATCCAGAAAAATTTCTTCACGTCAGAGAACACTTACGGGCATTTCCGCGGATGAGAATGTACATATTGGTTTGTGTAGTGGAGGTAAACGTTGGACATTTAAATCTACGCGCATTATCATTTACGTTTGTGAGCGTGGCTAAAAGCGCCTTCGTAACCGATATACGTGGAACGCTAAGTATAGCTGAAAGAAGAAAACAAGCAGAGCTTCCACTATTTTAGTTAATGGGCGTGGCTAAAAGCGCCTTCGTAACCGATATACGTGGAACGCTAAGTATAGCTGAAAGAAGAAAGCAAGCAGAGCTTCCACTATTTTAGTTAATGGGCGTGGCTAAAAGCGCCTTCGTAACCGATATACGTGGAAAGCTAAGTATAGCTGAAAGAAGAAAACAAGCAGAGCTTCCACTATTTTAGTTAATGGGCGTGGCTAAAAGCGCCTTAGTAACCGATATACGTGGAACGCTAAGTATAGCTGAAAGAAGAAAACAAGCAGAGCTTCCACTATTTTAGTTAATGGGCGTGGCTGAAAGCAATTTCGTAACCGATATACGTGGAACGCTAAGTATAGCTGAAAGAAGAAAACAGGCAGAGCTTCCACTATTTTAGTTAATGGGCGTGGCTAAAAGCGCCTTCGTAACCGATATACGTGGAACGCTAAATATAGCTGAAAGAAGAAAACAAGCAGAGCTTCCACTATTTTAGTTAATGGGCGTGGCTAAAAGAACGTAAAAAGTTATGCCATCTGGCATTATCTCGTTTCAATATATTATCATACTTTCTCCTTCAGATTTTGATTCAAATTCAAACCGCATTTTCTAAAAGCTATAATTTTTGTCAGTCTATGTTGAACATATTTATTATTTAATGAAACGTGGCATGGGTTAAATTTTGAAAATCCATATTTGAATTAAAAAAAAAAAGCCACGGTATTAATTTTCATATGGAGTCACTTCTTGCACCGTCCAAAGTTTCGAGCTGGTTAGTCCAGAAAAGTCTTTTAAAATTGAGGGTTTTTTTTAATGGCCACCGTTTCTAGGACACCCATTATAAATCTTAAGGAAAAAATTAAACTTGTTTTCCCTTATTGGATTTATCCCTGAGCTAGCTTTTTCATAATATTTGATCTTTAATGAATATTTGGAAAAAAAATAGGCCTTAGGTGCAACTTACGTTTGTGAGCGTGAGTTAAAGCGCAGTCGTAGGCTTTAAAACCCTCCTTGGTGGAGATTTCCCAAATCTTGTCTACGTATGTCGCCATTTCCTGGCCACACATTTTCTTGGTGTCGTCCACGACACATTTATCCAACTGGTAGATATATCTGTTGTGACAACAAAAGATATTCGCATGTTTCAGTCATATTGGTTCTTGCCTTATAATGATTTATGTAGTTCCCAATTCATTAGTTTTTTTTAGCGGTGCGTGCCGTGATCTGATATTCTGCTGTTACTTGTGATAGTCATAAGGGGAACATTTTTCGATTCGGGTTGTCTCTATCTCTATCGAAATCTTCGGAGGATTTGACAGATTCAATAAATTTATCAGATACACAGAGGGCAAGGAAGATAAGGCAAAAATGAAGAGCGAAAAAACAGAAAAAGGAAAAAGGAGAAAGAGAGAGAGAGAGAGAGAGAGAGAGAGAGAGAGAGAGAGAGAGAGAGAGAGAGAGAGAGAGAGAGAGAGAGAGAGAGAGAGAGAGAGAGAGAGAAAGAGATGCAGGCTGAAAAGAGACATTCATAGAGACATAAAGAAACGAGAGGCAGGCAGACAAAAATGAAGGCAATACTGTCTATCTCTCTGTACATCCATCCATCTATCCTCTTTATCTATCTGTCTATCTATCTATCTATCTATCTATCTATCTATCTATCTATCTATCTCCATTTGTCTAACTCTCTATTATCTATCTTAACAAACCTATATTCATGTTCATCTCTCCATAATCATATCTCCTGATCTTTATCACTTCACCAAACCTTTGAACTAGTTTCAGCCTCTTTTTCTTTATCCCAATCCTTAGTCTGCGTGTCTCCACTAGTACTCACGGGCATCTCTCCTCGTTTGTTAACGGTCTCTTTTTAGCCTCAAAATCAGCCTTTATACCGGACTGGAATGTCGCCAAGCACCCCATCATCAGGCCTTCAAACTTCATGCCGAAAAGGGGGTCATCTTTACAGGGTGTTTTATCAAGATCCAGGATCACTGGCAAAATAGTATCCGCCATGATTAAGATACCGGTAGCCGTTTTTCACACAATACATAAATACACTATCATTACCAAGGGAGCATTGAATGACATGCTCAAACGACATATGGTAAAGAATATGAGACAGCAGGCAAAATTATGACATAGTAAATGAAAATTTTTGTTTTGAATTGGATCAGTCGACAAACTAAAATTTACAGAAATAAATAGTCATGTAAAAATATCCTAACAATGAGTCGACTCGCCAGATTTCTAAGCGAGGGCTGATGGTGGTGTTCGAAAACAGAGGAAAAAAAAAAAAAGAGAGAGAGAGAGAGAGAGAGAGAGAGAGAGAGAGAGAGAGAGAGAGAGAGAGAGAGAGAGAGAGAGAGAGAGAGAGAGAGAGAGAGAGAGATACATCTATTAAAGCGCTATATCATAAATACGGTGAATAAAAAACAACTGACTCTTCATAACCTAAGTTCTCATTGGTCGGCGCGTCGGTTTCACTCTCTGCTGATTTCTAAAAAGAAAAGGACCGCAAATCATCCTTCTCTATTTGCTCAGTCTATCTGTGTGTGAAATGGGTATTCGGCTCTGGGCACCGATGCTAACGTCCTTAGCTTAACGAGATGAGGTGCAGTAAAGCTCTGGGATATGAATTGAATTTGTTCTGATATGAACACAAGTGTAGGGCCTAAGTGTACAATCTTAAGCCTGTTGACTTGAAACGGAGACTACGGCCAAGAGTCTGATGTCTGCTAAACTGTATTATAGCCAAGAGTCTGATGTCTGCAGATCGAGACATTAGCCATGAGTCTGAAAACTATTGAACTGATTCGTCGGTCTGCAGAGAGAGAGAGAGAGAGAGAGAGAGAGAGAGAGAGAGAGAGAGAGAGAGAGAGAGAGAGAGAGAGAGAGAGAGAGAGAGAGAGAGAGAGAGAGAGAGAGAGAGAGAGAGAAGTCATGAGTCTCAGGTCTGCGGAGGAAGACTAGTGATGAGTTTCAAGTCTGCGGAGGAAGAGAAGCCATAGTCATGAGTCTGGGGAACAACACTAGCCATAAGTCATGAGTCTGGGGAGCAAGACTAGCCATAAGTCATGAGTCTGGGGAGCAAGACTAGCCATAAGTCATGAGTCTGGGGAGAAAAACTATAACCATGAGTCATCAGTTTGCAAATGAAGTTTATAGGCATGAGTTTGATGTCTGTGGAGAAAGATCATTGGAATGAGTCGTTAATATACAGGAGGAGACTATAGCCACGATGTCTCTTTAGAAAGACTATTGAAATGAGTCTTTACTATACAGAAGAAGATCATGGTCTTCTCATTTCTGCGAAGGAAGATTTTTTGAATGAGTCATCAGCCTGCAGAGGAAGACTATAGACATTAGTCTCATGTATGTTGAGGAAGACTATTGGAATAAGTTGTCAGTCCAGTCTGCAGAGGAAAACTATAGCGATGAGTCTGGTTCCTGCGGAAGAAGACTATTGCCTCTTTCTCTTTTCAAGGGAAAATGATTGCCGTTACTTCTTGTTCTACTTTGATTCAACTAAATCAATAAATTACATTACAAATGTTTGCTCGTACATGAGGAACAAAATGCTTGAAATGGAACTCTATGAATGTTACCTTGTCTCCCTTCAGGAGTGCACATATAGTCGATGATGTCTCCGAAGATCTTAACTTCCATATTTTCTTTCACAGACATGCAGAACTTCTTTCGGGTTGAAATGCAAGTTTTCATCGCAGGCAGCTTCCTGAGGGCGAAAGTTCAGAGACTAAGGAAAGGAGGATAACGTCACTCAGCCCAATGGTTCTAAATAATCTTAGAGGCTTAGGAACTAGGCTTTGTAAACTTTAACTGACTGACTGTTACATCAAGAAGTGGGTTGCAGTCATATCACTTCACACGAACAAACCTCTAGATTTTCCTAGGTTTATATGATTATGCTTTGATTCCGGACAGTCTGGTTATAGATAAATAAAACAATTATTTATTTGCAGAACTTTCCTAGCGCTGAGTGACATCACAATTATTTCTTTGCGCCATCAAGATAGAAGTATGACATCCAGACTTTTTTTCCAAATACGCAAACGTTTTTTTTTTACAACGGTCCGAAACAGGAGGTGATGAAGATTACTGAATTGTTCTTTCTAGCGTTTCTATACAGCTTAGATCTGTTTCTTTTTATCTTCAGAGATTACGCACTTCAAAACTTGCTTTATATATAATGTATCCAGTAGATTTTATCTCCAGCTTTACAAATACAAGTGAAAAATTACAATTAATTGCACAGAACTTCAATCCTTGCGGCACAAGGTAGATGCTGTATCGCTTTTCAAGTTTTTTTTCTTTTTTATTCCATCTTTTCTTCCTCAAAAGTTTTTAACATATCAATGGTAATCACAAGTGCAAAACGACTCGGGAAGAAAATTGAAAATTACCATTTTAAAGAGTCAACGATATCTAATCATCTCTTTAATAGAAGCCCAGAAATGCTGAACTCATCGCATATGGTGGCCTGGATTTGTTAAAGCAACCCAGTCAATCTGCTTGGCAGCACTTACGAGCAAACATCATTCAGGATATCCTCTCCGTTCATGTTGGGAACCATAGCGTTCTCATCTAAGAAGAAATGGGTTGCTCTAATGGGCGCTTCACATTGCTTCAATGCTACACAATCTGGAAGAAAAAAAACATTACAGTCATTCTATGTTCAGAGTAAATCATAACGAAAAAGAAAATTATCATTATATACAAAAAATAATAGAACAAAATGGTAGTAAAAAAACGAAATAATTAAAAAATATAAAAAACCAATACCTTGTCCACTGTACTTGTATTCTAATTCTCTATCTGCGCTACTGACAGTTCTAGCACGTCTTCACCTTCTTGTTCTTGATCTTATTGCACTACAATTTTTACCACCATTACAACCACTGCCACTACCACCAACACTACTACTACTACTACTACCACTACCACCACCACCACTACTACTACTACTACTACTACTACTACTACTACTACTACTACTACTACTACTACTACTACTACTACTACTACTACTACTACTACTACTACTACTACTACTACTACTACTACTACTACTACTACTACTACTACTACTACTACTACTACTACTACTACTACTACTACTACTACTACTACTACTACTACGACTACTACTACTACTACTACTACTACTACTACTACTACTACTACTACTACTACTACTACTACTACTACTACTACTACTACTACTACTACTACTACTACTACTACTACTACTACTACTACTACTACTACTACTACTACTACTACTACTACTACTATTGCTGCTGCTGCTGCTGCTGCTGCTATTGTTGTTGCTACCTTTGCTTACAGGAGATACTTCAACTCACCAGAAGCCACTGCAATGCAAGGTAGGATAGATAGAACTACGACTGTCCACATGATGCTAAACTCTGTTTTGTCAAAGGTGTCCCAAGAAGGATCTTGTCGACTTGGTCAGCTGGCCCGAGAGATTTGGAGGTGGTAAACACATGGAGCTGTTGCTTTTATATATCTTGTGGGTGATCCGGTTGAACCGCTCTCGTTAAATTGAATTATTCGAGTTAGGAAAATTGTCCCCGGCAGATTGGTTCAAATCTGTACCCACAGGAACTTAAACCCTGGTACCTGTTGCTGTTTAGGATAAGCTCATAATATAGCGTAATTTTCCTCTATCGTTTGGATCATTACCAGTTGGCGGATTCGGTTTCTTCTTCAAAATTAACAGAAGCGTTTAGAATCGCAATATGGAAGCAGTGCTTTCAAATAAAAAAATGTAGCTATAAAGCTGTCATTATGAACCTATGGGTTGGTATTTATAAATATGAAACTTGAACACAAAAAACATGTTTATAATCATTATTATCATATTATGATTATATCAATATATTCTGCTTTATAAATGACTTTTAGGAATGTACATTAACTGTCATAACATTAGTTAGAGAATCTTTCTCTTTAGATTCAGAGCATCCCAGGAGAGAAGCTGGAAATCCACTTTTTCATCTCAAGTATTTGTGAATATATATATATATATATATATATATATATATATATATATATATATATATGGCTGCAGTAACTACAATAGAGGTAGATTCATGTTACTAATTCTGAACAGATATAGAGAAGATGAGCTCAGGGCTGGAGGGGGTCGAATAGGAAGAGGAAACATAGGCAGAGTGACAAAAAGAGACTAAAAGAAAAAAAAAAGATAAGAATCAAATTGTAAAAAATAAAAAAATAACGCAATTTGAAAATCAGAAAAGGAAAAGAAAAACAAACAGTAACAACTTGAAAAAATCATCTGTTGTAGTGGTATCTTTTTTAATAACTTGCTATGAACTATGATTCTGAGAGACCTGTAAAGATCAATGCCCCGTATCTGTCTTCAATAGCTCCTCTGCTTCACACACACACACACACACACTAAAAGCCAATTTTACGAAGTATTTTTTTATACCATGTAAGCTCTTAGTACTTTAATTGCCGCTCTAATGGTAGTATTAGGGAAATACATCGTTTGACTGTACCAAACCGAGGCAAAATTACTGTCTAGATCTAAATGCTCAATACTTTTTTAAACGTGTTCATCGATTCCAAAAGAGAGACGTGCTGATAGTAATTTTTTTTTCAGACTAGGCGTTAATTTGCCTTACCACAGTTTTAAAGAACATTTATAAAGATTTGCCTGTATTTTTTTTTTATAAACGGAAAGTCCAGCAATGATTAGATCCGCCTAATTTACATAATTCCTACCGAATCTGAAACTACAGAAGCACTATATCTATGATGAAGCAGAACATGTCGTTACACAGTTAAATCTGTTTCTAAAATAGTTTTTCAGTTAGTCCCAACTTGTTCTATATTAGTATAATTATAGTTTCTCATTTAGTCCCAGCTAGTTCTATAAGTATAACCAGAGTTTCTCATTTAACATCAGCTAGTTTTATAACTATAATTAGGGGGAGGTATAGCTTGCGAGATTCTCGTAGCTTTAACAATCATCTGATCAACTGTGATATGGAAGCCAGGTCTTGCTTTACATCTGTCTTATTTCAGTTGCTTTTCAAATTTTTTTGCAGAGAAAGAGAGATAGATAGATAGATAGATAGATAGATAGATAGATAGATAGAGAGAGAGAGAGAGAGAGAGAGAGAGAGAGAGAGAGAGAGAGAGACATTTAGAAAGATCCGATAGAAGGAAATATATATATATATATATATATATATATATATATATATATATATATATATATATATATTTAAATAGAATGGTGAAAATCAGTAGAGGCAGAATTGAAATGAATCAATTACGATAATATTAATAAACTGTATCTTGAGTCGGACATTAAATATTTATTTCATGCCTCTTTATTTGCAATACCCCCACCCCTTGCCCTTTTTCCATCCCATCACAAGGTGTGGAGTGTCATAGGAAAAGAGGAGCGCGATGATAAGAATGAACAGTAAAGCCTTTTCTTGAATATAAAAAAAAGTTCGACAATACGAATATTACTATTTTGTGCTTCAGTTTTCAGCCTTTGACGAAAAGAATCAGAAAGGATATAGCTTTATTTCATTCGATTTACTTTCCTTAAAGAAATCTGCCGGCTTTGGAAAACCTGTATTTGAAAAAACAAGGAGAGGGGTGTGTTTAACTTGTTAACTGAGGCTAAGTTGGCCTGTAAAAGGTAGATCAAATAGGCTAAATCACTCTGGTAATACTATTTTAGCCTTCACTCATCCCCTAATTTTCCTCTTCCTCCTAGTCTTAACACACACACACACACATATAAACATACACATGTATGTAAAACTCAGCGGATGACTGTCGCTGGTTCGGGAGATCCTCTGATGTTAGTGCCAGTCACAGGACAAAAATCAAACACGAGGAAAGGAACACGCACCATTCCTCGCGACATCAAATTTATATTAACATTTTTGTTTTGCAGTTTGTATTTTAGACCTACTCCGATGAAAAACATGCACTTGGCTAAAGCTGTATCGCAAAATCTAAAGGATGGTAAACAACATGGCAATCAAGTGGCATCTATGTGCTGGCTGAGCTATACATTCACCCACCTAAAACTGTTTCTAGACCTAATGATCTTGGAGCGAGCCCTTTACCACCAAGAACAGCTAGGCCTATCCTGTGACTCCGCCTGTCGCACCGTCATCGTATCTTTAAATAGGTCCGTTAAAGGCTCCTTATATTGATGTCATGTACTAAATAAATATTATAGACAGGGGATTTCCTACCATCAGGGCAGTCGCTGACATCTATTTTTGGAAGACTTGCCTAGCTCGTCCACTCTTGAGTTGAGTCTTGCCGCTATATGTAATATGTGTGTGTGTGTGTATGTATGTTTCCATTTTGCCAGTGTTACGCGAGACGTTGTCCGACTGGTCCTAATTTGAAATCTTTGTGCGTCTATTTGAGGAGGCCTGCCTCTCGCAGTGTCCAGTATTACCTCCCGATTCTGCTTTGTTGCAATATGACTCTTTGTCTGCTTACATCCCCTAACTGTTTTAGAATAGAATGATGAGATTGCTTATACTGGACCAGTGTATATATTTGAAGGCAAGTGGGGTGTAACTTTGAATATTATAAGTATTAATGATGTATATAAACTTTCTGTTTTAAAGTTATGGGTAACTATATAATATAAAATGATCTCACTTACTTGCCACGCCCTTTAAAGTTTTATTATGTTTTGTGACGTAAAATTCTCTATTTCGCGAAATCATGTTGACTTTATGCTGCAATGACCGAACAACATTTACCAAGGGGTTGAACTGAGTATTCGTATAGTCTTTTTGGGAATAAATATTCGAGTTTTGTCCCTTGTAATATATATGTATTAGATTGAAAAAGATCCAATACATGGACTCCTATTTTTCATCCCACAGCATAATTATAATCACCAGCTTTTATTTAAATCATGGACTGTTCAAGTTTGTCTACCCGCAACATTTCCACATCTGTAAAGAGCAAATGAGAAGAACAAAATGATTGACATCAAATTTAACATAGTTATCTTTGAGTTAAGGTGTTTACCCCAATTCTTATTAATAACTGTATCAGAAGGTAACCGCTCGTGGTAGGTATTTATTTATTGAATTTTTTGTTATTTATTTATTTATTTATTTATTATTATATTTTTTTTTGAGAATGCTTAACCAGTTTTTACAGATTCTAATACATTCACGATCATTTTTGCGAGCGACGTCTATTCGAGTATTAAGCGCTTCACAAACGTTCCTAATAATTCATAGCTAACAAACGTATCTATCTCAAGCCACAGACGACCAAAACGATAGCACGTAACTTATTACTGGCAACATCTTTGACAACCTTCAGTTAGAATTTGTTTTGCACTTAAGAGAATATGCGAACATTTAACTTCGTATGCAGCAGCAGCAGCAGCAGCAGCAGCAGCAGCAGTAGTAGTAGTAGTAGTAGTAGTAGTAGTAGTAGTAGTAGTAGTAGTAGTAGTAGTAGTAGTTGTAGTAGTAGTAGTAGTAGTAGTATTAGTAGTAGTAGTAGTAGTAGTAGTAGTAGTATTATTTGCATCAGCAGCAGCAGCAGCAGCAGCAGTAGTAGTAGTAGTAGTAGTAGTAGTAGTAGTAGTAGTAGTAGTAGTAGTGGTGGTAGCAGTGGCAGCAGCAGTAGTAGTGGTAGTAGCAGCAACTGTAGTAGTAGTAGCAGCAGCAGTAGTAGCAGTAGCAGTAGCAGTGGCAGCAGCAGCAGTAGCAGCAGCAGCAGCAGCAGCAGCAGCAGCAGCAGTAGCACAGCCGGGTGGTGAAGCAGCAGCAGCAGCAGCAGTGGTGGTGGTGGTGGTGGCAGCAGCAGCAGTGGTGGGCAGAGTAGTGAGTGCAGTAGTGCAGCAGCAGCAGCAGCAGCAGCAGCAGCAGTGCAGCAGTAGCCAAGCAGCAGCAGCAGCAGGTGGTGAGCAGCAGCAGTGGTGCAGCAGTGAGTAGCAGCAGCAGCAGAGTAGCAGCAGCAGTGGTAGTAGCAGTAGCAGCAGCAGCAGCAGGTGAGAGCAGTTGCAGTGCAGTGCCTGCAGCAGCAGCAGCAGCAGCAGCAGCAGTGGCAGCAGCAGCAGTAGCAGTAGCAGCAGCAGATGGTAGCAGTGCAGTGGTGAGCAGTGCAGTAGCAGCCAAACAGCAGCCGCAGCAGCAGCAGCTGAGCAGTAGCAGCAGCAGTGTAGCAGCAGCAGCAGTAGCAGTGGTAGCAGCAGTGGTGGTGGTGGCAGCTGGTGTAGTAGCAGCAGAAGCAGTAGTAGTAGTAGTAGTAGTAGTAGTAGTAGTAGTAGTAGTGGTAGTAGTAGTAGTAGTAGTAGTAGTAGTAGTAGTAGTAGTAGTAGTAGTAGTAGTAGTAGTAGTAGCAGCAGCAGCAGCAGCAGTAGTAGTAGTAGTAGTAGTAGTTGAAGTAGTAGTAGTAGTAGTAGTAGTAGTAGTAGTAGTAGTAGTAGTAGTAGTAGTTGTAGTAGTAGTAGTAGTAGTAGTAGTAGTAGTAGTAGTAGTAGTAGTAGTAGTAGTAGTAGTAGTAGTAGTAGTAGTAGTAGTAGTAGTAGTAGTAGTAGTAGTAGTAGTAGTAGTAGTAGTAGTAGTACAAGTAGTAGTGGAAGCAGTAGAAGATTTTGCAACGCTTATCAAAAATGGAAAAACAGTAACAAGGTATCATGGTCCTTAACTGAGTCAGGGAAAATTGTGTGAATTTATTACTATCGAAAATACGGCAAAGCTTTGAGCATGTTTCCGTTTTTTCACCCACTCTGTCGGTTACAATCGAGTGATTGCTCTCTCACCAACAGCTGCTATGGCTGTGGAACCAGAATGACTATTGTCTCAAACGTCAACTTATTACACAACTTCTTTGGCTGTTACTTGTGCTTGACTAAAAATATCTCAATAACCTCTTAGTGGTTTAGAGGAGGGTGATGAAGTTTATTAAAAAAAAAAACCAAAAAAAAAAAAAACCAAACAACTAACAACACATCCTATCATGTCCTGTAAAAATATGGACTTGATCTTTTTTAGCGATTCAACTTCTTAGTCTATTCAAGCCAGCATGAAAATCAGTGTTCCAGAAGCATCTATTTTTGTAGATTATGGATAGCTCAGTGGTTAAGTGCCTGGTCTTGTCTCGGCAAGGCGATGGGTGCCGCATCGAGGCGCAGGTTCGATCCCTGTTCATTCCATCTGTTCTTATGTTTTCACGTCTTTCGTCTTATTTGTCAGTCTCGAGCTAGATCTAGGTTTGTGGTTGATTTTTTTTATACTACCTCTCTCTCTCTCTCTCTCTCTCTCTCTCTCTCTCTCTCTCTCTCTCTCTCTCTCTCTCTCTCTCTGTCTGTCTCTCTGTCTCTCTGTCTCTCTCTGTCTGTCTGTCTATCTGTCTGTCTGTCTCTGTCTCTGTCTGTCTGTCTGTCTGTCTGTCTGTCTGTCTCTCTCTCTCTCTTTCTCTCCCCCTCCCATCCCCACCCCTACATTAACGATCTCTAGGGATAGTGATTAAATCCATGATGAACTAATTTTTTGATTGACTAATAACAGTATTGGATTATCGCATTATTTTATCTGATTTGTGTGATAATCATTGCTGCTAATTTGGTTAGTCTGAGCATTACCAGTGAAGCAAAGTGGTGTATACCGATTTTTTTCCTCCTTTTACGAGGTATGAAAGCATGCTTTTTTTTTTATTTTTTGGCATCACAGACATTGTGAATGCTTCTTTTTAAAGGATAAAGTTCTTATTTTTGTTGTTTTTTGTTTGTTTGTTTGGTTGGTTGGTTGGTTGGTTGGTTGGTTTTGGTTTTTTTTTATTTGTTTTTTTTTTTACGAAAAATGCGCCCATTTCCCAGTGAAATGATGAAAAGTTGCAGTTTTGAAAATCAGAGAAATAAAAACGTTTTACTTTTCTTTTTAATATTCTTTTGTGATCAGATGTAAAGATACCGTCACGGCTTATATTGCAATTAAGTTAGTTTTATACAAAAGATGTTTAATATTTATAGTAACAGCTGGATATACTTCAAGAGAAAGGAAATTATTGATATAGCCGAACTATCGTGTCAAACACTACATGTGTGCCGAATAAGTGTTGCTCTTTTTTTTCCATTTCTCACTTTTTTTGAGTTGATACTAAATTTTAAACATTTAAAAATTTGTTTGTTGTTTTGTTTTGTTTTTCTTTATGTTTTTTTTTTTGTCGAAAAAGAATAATGTTTCTTTATGATGCCATTCCCGAGATATCCATTTGAAGACATTATAACAGACTTGTTGAAGTCTAGGTAGTGTGTGCCAAACTGCTTTCCCCTCCCCCAGATTTACACCAAAGTTCCATTCATCAATTTTTAAAATTTTAAAGTACAAGTATTTTCTTTCTATCCATATCTATCCACATTGGTGAACAATTATCTCACCACAGCCTCTCATCAACATCATGTGGTGGTTGGTTTTTCACTCCTCTCTTCTCTCATATTCCACCAATCTTCAAAGAGCTATCTTTTCTCTCCACTCTTCCCCATATTCCATCAATGTCCAGAGAACTATCTCCTCTCTCCTTTCCTCCCTCATAATCCACCAATCTCATAAGGGCTATCTCCTCTCTCCTCTCCTCCCTCATAATCCACCAATCTCAAAAGGACTATCTTTTCTCTCATCTCCTCCCTCATATTCCACCAATCTCATAAGGACTATCTTTCTTTTCTCTCCTCTCCTCCCACCAATCTCCAAAGAACTATCTTTTCTCTCCTCTCCTCCCTCATATTCCACCAATCTCCAAAGGACTATCTTTATTTTTTAACTCCTCTCCTCCCTCATATTCCACCAATCTCCAAAGGACTATCTTTTCTCTCCTCTCCTCCCTCATATTCCACCAATCTCATAAGGACTATCTTTTCTTTTCTCTCCTCTCCTCCCACCAATCTCCAAAGGACTATCTTTTCTCTCCTCTCCTCCCTCATATTCCACCAATCTCCAAAGGACTATTTTTATTTTTTAACTCCTCTCCTCCCTCATATTCCACCAATCTCCAAAGGACTATCTTTATTTTTTAACTCCTCTCCTCCCTCATATTCCACCAATCTCCAAAGGACTATCTTTTCTCTCCTCTCCTCCCTCATATTCCACCAATCTCATAAGGACTATCTTTTCTTTTCTCCCCTCTCCTCCCACCAATCTCCAAAGGACTATCTTTTCTCTCCTCTCCTCCCTCATATTCCACCAATCTCCAAAGGACTATTTTTATTTTTTAACTCCTCTCCTCCCTCATATTCCACCATTCTCCAAAGAACTATCTTATCTCTCCTCTCCTCTCTCATATTCCACCAATCCGCAAGAGCTATCTTTTTTTTCTCCTCTCTTCCCTCATATTCCACCAATCTCCAAAAAACTATCTTATCTTTCCTCTCCTCCCTCATATTCCACCAATCTCCAAAAAACTATCTTATCTCTCCTCTCCTCCCTCATATTCCACCAATCTCCAAAGAACTATCTTTTCTCTCCTCTCCTCCCTCATATTCCACCAATCTCCAAAAAACTATCTTATCTTTCCTCTCCTCCCTCATATTCCACCAATCTCCAAAAAACTATCTTATCTCTCCTCTCCCCCCACATATTCCACCAATCTCCAAAGAACTATCTTTTCTCTCCTCTCCTCCCTCATATTCCACCAATCTCCAAAGGACTATCTTTTCTCTCCTCTCCTCCCTCATATTCCACCAATCTCCAAAGGACTATCTTTTCTCTCCTCTCCTCCCTCATATTTCACCAATCTCCAAAGGACTATCTTTTCTTTTCTCTCCTCTCCTCCCACCAATCTCCAAAGAACTATCTTTTCTCTCCTCTCCTCCCTCATATTCCACCAATCTCCAAAGGACTATCTTTATTTTTAACTCCTCTCCTCCCTCATATTCCACCAATCTCCAAAGGACTATCTTTTCTCTCCTCTTCTCTCTCATATTCCACCAATCCGCAAGAGCTATCTTTTCTCTCCTCTCCTCCCACCAATCTCCAAAGGACTATCTTTTCTCTCCTCTCCTCCCTCATATTCCACCAATCTCCAAAGGACTATCTTTATTTTTAACTGCTCTCCTCCCTCATATTCCACCAATCTCCAAAGGACTATCTTATCTCTCCTCTTCTCTCTCATATTCCACCAATCCGCAAGAGCTATCTTTTTTTCTCTTCTCTTCCCTCATATTCCACCAATCTCCAAAGAACTATCTTTTCTCTCCTCTCCTCCCTCATATTTCACCAATCTCCAAAGGACTATCTTTTCTCTCCTCTCCTCCCTCATATTCCACCAATCTCCAAAGAACTATCTTTTCTCTCCTCTCCTCCCTCATATTCCACCAATCTCCAAAGAGCTATCTTTTCTCTCCTCTCCTCCCACCAATCTCCAAAGGACTATCTTTTCTCTCCTCTCCTCCCTCATATTCCACCAATCTCCAAAGGACTATCTTTATTTTTAACTCCTCTCCTCCCTCATATTCCACCAATCTCCAAAGGACTATCTTTTCTTTCCTCTCCTCCCTCATATTCCACCAATCCGCAAGAGCTATCTTTTCTTTCCTCTCCTCCCTCATATTCCACCAATCTCCAAAGAACTATCTTATCTCTCCTATCCTCCCTCATACTCCACCAATCTCCAAAGAACTATCTTATCTCTCCTATCCTCCCTCATACTCCACCAATCTCCAAAGAACTATCTTATCTCTCCTCTCCTCGCTCATATTCCACCAATCTCCAAAAACTATTTTATTTCTCCTTTCCTCCCTCATATTCCACCAATCCGCAAGAGCTATCTTTTCTTTCCTCTCCTCCCTCATATTCCACCAATCTCCAAAGGTCTTTTCTTATCGATCGCTCAGCCCGATCTCTGTCCGATCAGCCTCAGGTTACAGCAGTTCGCCAGTCTCATCCGGTGTGTGATGAGCAGTTCCATGGACCGCTCCTCCAAAGGAACCAGTAATGACAATCTTGGTTTTTTTCTCTTATTATCTTCCGCACTAGGTTATTCACCCCTGGTTACCTCTCCTCAACCGTCATTAAAAATTAGGCGGTAACCTTAATCAGTAGCCCTAACAAATTGCAGGAATTGTCTCGGGAGATCACAGGACCAGTGATCCACCCAATTCCTCAGCCTCTCTCTCTCTCTCTCTCTCTCTCTCTCTCTCTCTCTCTCTCTCTCTCTCTCTCTCTCTCTCTCTCTCTCTCTCTGCTTCTGTCTCTGCCTGTTTGTCTGTTTCTTTCTCTATTTCTCTCCCTTCCCCCTCTCTCTGTTTCTGTCTCTGTCTGTCTGTTTCTTTCTCTCTTTCTCTCCCTCCTTCTCTACCTGTGTCTCTGTCTCTGTCTCTGTCTCTTTGTCTGTCTGTCTGTCTGTCTGTCTGTCTGTCTGTCTGACTGTCTCTGTCTCTCTCTCTCTGTGTCTGTCTGTCTGTCTGTCTGTCTCTCTCTCTCTCTCTCTCTCTCTCTCTCTCTCTCTCTCTCTCTCTCTCTCTCTCTCTCCCCCTCCTCCTCCTCCTCTTATTCCATAAGAAATTATCGTCCTTTCAAACCCGCAGAAGCTAATTTTCTTCTTCATTTTCCTATTTTGCAACCTATTTTCATGACTAACTAGTTTGTACTGTTGACATGTTTGATAAGCATCTCATCTGCCAACAAAAGTGGCATTTTGGAATCCTTTACCTCACTTAAAATCATTTCTACGCAGTGATTCCCACTTGACCTATCGAATAGGAAGCTAACTGTTTAAGCTTTGCGTTGTTTGATCAACTCTAAGGATGTATCAAATTGATGACACAAAGTCATTATCCTGTCAGTTCTAAATCTATCGTTTGCATATTTTCTGAAAAGTGTTACTGTCTAAAGGTTCAAATACATAAGAAATGAGATTATTTTGGGTGTATGCGTGTATGTTAGTGCTTGTTGGTTTTATTTTGTTCGGTTTTTCTTGTTTCGAAAAATTTTCGAAGAACTGAATAGATTTTATTTTTCCATATCTAATAAAAAAAAGTTTTAAACTTTTTTTAAAAAACTCATTATAAGTTAGAAAAGGTTTGGACTCATATTAGTTAAACATAATTCAATTTGTAAATCTGCTGTACTTAAAATAGCCGAAGGGTTTGTCGGCTCTTCAGATGAATCTACTCTACTACTACTACTACTACTACTACTACTACTACTACTACTACTACTACTACTACTACTACTACTACTACTACTACTACTACTACTACTACTACTACTACTACTACTACTACTACTAAATGACTTCAAAACTGCAATATCCAAAATCAAGCGATTGATCTGCCACTTATGCACCGACTAGACTGAATTTGCCAAATAATTGTATTGCTCAACAATATTAGGAGGACACTGTAAATCTCTACATCTATTACTAGCTGTTTCAAATAAATTAAACAGCTCGATAGTCACTATTTTAAGCGTTTTATCCTGACGTATCAGATTAGGATCTCGAAGAGCGAGGTCTAGATCTGTACGGCGGAAAGATTGACATCATGTGCATTTTTTTTTTTGTCGTTTTGGAGTACCAAATACCTTTATAGAGTAAGTTTGTTGATGTCTGATATTATTTAATGAAAAAATGACAGCTTGAGCAATCTCTTAAGGCCTCAAGTCTGAAACAGAAAGGCATCGATTTCAGGCCGTAATGTATGTAAAACTGTCATAGTTCCTCCATTTTTGTGTATAGTGAAGCCTGGAAATTGTTGCCTTAAATCTCAGCAGAAAATTAGCGGATCAAGTGGTCCATTTTTATCTGTGGCCCAGGAAAAATGTTGGTATGGTACCGGTACCCTTTTTAAAACTGTTGTCATGAAAAGGAAGTTTGTTGAGATCAAATTAATATGGCAGACGAGCATACAAACAGCAAAAAGAAGAGGGTAGAAAAAGTAAAGCATCTGCTCAGTCGACATATCTGTGTGTCCTCATTAACCTGGGGATCAACCAGTCTAATCGCATACCACGCCGCGCAGTCTTGCACAACCGACTGTAGAGCGTTTACGCCCTACCTCTTATTTCTTTGATCGAGTATAGGTTTCTGGTCTGATTTACCTCCCTCTTCTTTGTGTGGCCTAGTTCTAGATCTCAATGCAACACGGGCAGTTTGATGAGCAGTAGGTTTAACTATTTCCAGTTTATTTGTTTCTTATTTCTTTTCTTTGCATGTTTCTAGCCTTTTTTAATGCAAGAAGGCATCAAACCTTTTTTTTTTGCTATCGAAACGGTCTCGTTTAGCTCTTTGAAATGATATTATTTACATCAATCCATGTCAAGACACAGTATTTTCATTTTGGCTACACATCCATCGAGTAGGTAGGAGCGATTTTTTTGTTTCTCTAGCTAGCGCCTGTTCTTTTCTAACAATGACTAGTTCTTAGCGCCTCTACCTTCACTGTCTGATACGGCTCTATTGTGGCCCAGGTACCCCACGATATCACACACACAGTTATACACACACTAGATGTCCCACAATGTACACCCACACCGAGAATACCGGAAAAGAGGAATTTTTGCCCGATCACAAAAAGGCTCAAGTGGGCCGATATATCCGCCCTCTCGCCGCCCTCGTGCTAAACGTGTCATGCCGCACATTTCTCACAATAATGGACGGTGTTATCGGTCGGCCAGGCCCGCAGCTGCTGGGACAGGGTGTGCACGCGTCTGCTATTAATATAATTATTGCCTTTGATTTCATGTTGCCGCAGTTTCAGGTATTGGAGAGGTTATCAGCTCGGGAAAGAGGGCTGCGGTCGGACGGAAAGATTTTTACCCCACTGTCTCGATGGTAGATCAGAGTGTGTGGAGACTGGAGAGAGCGCTTGTGAGTAGCTGTCCGCCTATTACCCTCTAACGTGTAGGTAGCTGTGTTTTGTGACCACTTTCTTGCTAACTCTAGGATAAAGCCCGCTACAACAAAGACTTTTATCGAGTTCTTCGATATCACTTTGAGTGATCGAGACAGCTCAGCGGATCAATCACATAATTCTTTGTGAAATCTAAATCTTATTATGGTCTCAAATGATGATTAAAAGAAAACAACAAAACAAACAAAAAACAGCGACAACAACGCAAAAAATAAAACAGAACGGAAATAAAGAAACATCGCAGTTTTAATAAAAAAAAAACAATACAAAATCATGATTAAACTGGACACGTCTGTTGTTTCTGGTAAGGGTTGCTGATCTTGGATGGTTGGATGGTCTGAAAGTTGGCCTGTAGGAGCAGTGACATTAATTTATTACAAACAAATTTCCGCATTGAGTTATCAGCATTGGATAAATAAATGGATTGAGATACTTCTAAGATTTTCATAACATTCATGAAGTATTTAGCTCAAAAATGGTTACCTCAATGTACATTTTCACTGAGTTTGGAGCGCGTGGGCCCTAGAAGTAAAGAGCAGGCTGTAAGCTGTGTTAAGATGCAGAGCCGAGCATGTTGTGCTCTGTAGGTTCGAGCCCATTTTTACATGGCATAACGTCACCCTGTAACAGGTCAGCTCTAATTTATCTAAGCAACAAATGAAGGAAATTCTATCAAAATTTGACGCCCCGGCCTGTATGCCTTTTCTCCAGATCTTCTAATGTCACTCCTAGACGGCAGCGACACATTTGGTAAAGGATTTCGACCTCCAGTTAAAAATTTATCCTCGTCGATAAACGAATTAAGAATCTAAAGTAAAAGTTATAGGAACATATATTTCAAATTAACTTATTCAGTTGCATTATGTTAAAGCTTTTAAGTATGACCCATGTTAGTTTCGATGCATCATTGTGGAAATATGTAACTTTGTAAAAAAGACGTTAACCACGGCGCTTCTATTCTGAAGATACATCTATTAATTTAGTTATTTTTGCATAGATCTATCAATTTGTTGATTTGCTTTCTAAGGGAAAACCACCGAATTCTCTGCTATAAAGTATGCTGGATCTCCGACCTGCAGGGCTCCTTGACTGCCGTGGCAGAGCTGGGCGTGCGGCGAGATCTGCAGCGTGTGGTTGAAACCCTCGTGAGATCTGGGGTCCGTCCAGTCCAGGTGGTGGACAATGTCGAACGCGGACCGTCCAGCAAACTGGTCAGGGATCTCGTACAGCACTCTGAGGGTGGACACCCAGGAATAGAGGCCAAAACGAGGCCAGAAAACAATCAAAAGATGCAGAGATGGTCATGAAAGTTACGAATGTTTTACTGCATTAGACAAAGTGCTGACAGACTAAAAAAATACAATAGTTTTTCAAATCTGATAAGACAGAGTCCCAAGGCGAATTAAAAGATGAGAAAAAACAGGCAGAGGCAGAGAGTTAGGAGCGGTAGAAAACTGGTAGGCTTTTAGCCACATTTTGGGCAGAAGAGGAGAAAACGGACAGAGTAAGTGAACACCAAGAAAGATTGGTATCTCAAGAATATCACAGGAATTCAGGGTGAAGTAAGTTTTGCTTACACAGAGTTTAGGGTGAAGCAAGGTTGCCTTACGAAGTACTGGAGCGGCAGTTTTCAATAAAGTCAAATAACTTTTTTTCTTTTTACATAAACTCCAGGTTTCTCACAACACAGAGAAATATTGTTCGCAAAAGCGATTCACGTTAGCTAGCTGAAACGATCTTTCATTGCATTAACTTATCCAATTATTTTACAAAACAGAGAGAGAGAGAGAGAGAGAGAGAGAGAGAGAGAGAGAGAGAGAGAGAGAGAGAGAGAGACTGATAGACAGAGAGACAGGCAGGCAGAGACACAGACAAACAGACAGAAAGACGAGCAGTCAGTCAAACCAGAAAGACGAACAGACAGTTAATCCAGAGAGACGAACAGGCATATAGAGAGACACACAGACACAAAAATATATATAGAAAAAGAAAGACAGGGACTCAGAGAAAGATTTGAGGAAATGTGTAATACGATTCACGGCCCGCATAATTGACTCTAAGACAGGAAAGCCCAGTTAGTGACTAGCAGTACTTCTTGACCCCACACAACTTAATGATAAACACAGCAACATTACAGAATCAAACAACACAGACGATTCTCCTTTGGGAAGATGATAAAACGAAAGATAATGAAAATCTGTGTGTAGATAAAGCTAGGAGTTAGTAGAAGAAACTGTACCTTGAGGTGCACTGAGTCAGCTCGTTCCTGGGGTAGTAGATGAGGAAGGAGAGACACATCTCTTCGCGAGAGCTGAGACCTCCCTACACAGTGAAACACAGAACAACACAGTCACTAAGGCTTTCAATCTTGGAACGCAGTGTCAATGGTATATGTGATATATCTAAACATCTCTTTGAGTCTTATGTGAGGAAAATTTGGGAAAAAGCAAGATTCGAGAAACTTTTATACATTGCTGTTATAACCCGACTGATTGTTTAACTTGTCTTGTTATTTCACACGTCAGCTTATCAATCCTTTCACAATTTTGTAGACATTGTCCTTTTATCTCGACATCATTTTTTTTTTCAAATCTTGCTTTAGGTTTATATTCTGCTGTAATCAAAACAATGCGGTCTTTTTTTATACCATATGTCCTTATTGTGAGAATCAGCACTAAAAATTAAGATGTAAAATATAACAAGATGGGAGAGGACGTGCGTGTGTCAGAAAGGAAAGGTAGGCTACAAGATAAAGGAAAGAACTAGGACCCAACTCAGATAACTGCGGGATGATATGAACAATGACACAATCTAGAACTAAACATATAATAGATGTCCCCCTTATTTATTTATATGAGTTCCATCAGATCTGATTCAAAGAAGCTAATAAAGGCTGTACTGGTGGCATGATTTGCCCTTGATTGTGTTCATCAATGTTTCTACCGACAGTTGCCTCAATTGTGCGCTAGTTTTGTTTTTGTTTTTGTTTGTTTTGTTTTTTTTTTACTTCACCTCGGTTTTTTTTTTACATTTCACATACATTCACTTCTGTCATAATTTTGTTTTTAAGTTGAAAAAAAAACCCAGCTTAATAATTATTTTGGTTTTAGCTACCAGCTATTTCGACTAGTCAGTGCCTCTTGATCTTTGAACTAAATAACTATATGAAATATATACAGAATTTTAACTCATGAATTTTCCAACACATCAGGTTGTAAATTTATAGGTCATGACGCCATCAATACATTATACTTGACTAATTTGGAATAATCCTCTATGTATAAAAATATATGCTTCGCTTAAAAATAAAAAAAATAAACAAATCCTACTTCCGCTTGCCGTTAGATTATATTAATTGTATTTCATCACATGATATGTAAAAATAGAAACGGCTAACCGTAAGTTGACAATTAAGCTTGATACATAATAGTAGTAGTATATAATAGGGTGTATAAAATCAACCATCAGCTAGAAGGTATAAGGTAGGCCACCTATTTTTTGTTTTGTTAATAATCATTTTACACATACTGTAATATATCTGAGGCAAACCACTAAATCTTTGTGTTATTCCGATAAAAGACAATGAAATATGTAAGGTAATCATAAAATAACTACCTCTCTAAAATTTAAGAAATAATTAAATATATTGATTCTTAATTTTTGCTCTCTTTGATGATCGATGACGCAAAGCATTGTAATCTTAATTCGTTTCTTGATAGCTGCGTGTTACTAATTGAGATCACATAATACAATGAACTTTGTTTCAAAAACTATTTATAATTCGACTGAGTATATCTGCGACGAGACTTGAGAAAGCTTCAAACAAGTAGATGATGAAATTCAAAGTCTACCTGCATTGGATTTAAAGTCGGAGAAACCGAAGATGATATGGTCTTACTCACGTGCGTAACTTGAGTCCTTTGAGACGAGTCATACTCACACTCGACCATCAGGCTGTCTCCCTGGGAGATATACGATAATGACGATGATACACGATAGTGACGATGATACACACGATGATACACGACAGTGACGATCATACACGGCCGTGGCGATGATACACGACAGTAACGATCATACACGATAGTGACGATGATACACACTATGATACACGACAGTGACGATGATACTCGACAGTGACGATGATACACACGATGGTACGCGACAGTGACGATGATACACGACAGTGGCGATGATACACACGATGATACGCGACAGTGACGATGATACACGACAGTGGCGATGATACACACGATGATACACGATAGTGACGATGATATACACGATGATACACGAAAGTGACGATCATACACGATAGTGACGATGATACACACGATGATACACGACAGTGACGATGATACACGGCCGTGACGATCATACGCGACAATGACGATCAAACACGATAGTGATGATG
>JAWDGP010002624.1:1080000-1100000 GCA_033675545.1 Elysia crispata | reverse complement strand
CCAACCAAGTTACCTTTCTGAACTCACAAAGGAGCAGCTAGAAGGAAAAGCGCGTAACTTTAGACGGCGATATCGACAAGATCTTTAACTGCCCTAAAGTGGGAAACAAATCAAATACGCGGGGGAAGTGGGAAAAGTGGAAAGAACCTTGCCGCAGGTTCCAACGTCGCATCTGGCAGGAGACAGGGTTCGAACCTCGAAGGGATATAACAAAGTACGGTTTTTGGATCAGGAAACGTGCCAAGTTTAACTTGGTTTCTCTTGTTCTCACCTTGCCACCGATAGCCCAGGCGACAAACACGTGCGTGCAGTGGTTAGCGCGCTTGAGCGGGTTCTGATTACACTGGAAGGCGCTGGGTTCGGAGACGTCCAAGTTGCCCTCGCAGTAGTAGAGGATGATGTGGTGTAGCAAGGTCTCGTGCCCCTTCTGGATGATTGGCTCGTACTGAAACGGTTAATAGTCCTAGAGCTGACAGGGTTAATAGTCCTAGAGCTGACAGGGTGAATAGTCCTAGAGTTGACAGGGTGAATAGTCCTAGAGCTGACAGGGTTAATAGTCCTAGAGCTCACAGGGTTAATAGTCCTAGAATTGATATTGTTAATAGTACAAGAGTTGACAGGGTTAATAGTCCTAAAATTGATATTGTTAATAGTACAAGAGTTGACAGGGTTAATAGTCCTAGAGCTGACAGGGTTAACAGTCCTAGAATTGATATTGTTAATAGTACAAGAGTTGACAGGGTTAATAGTCCTAGAGCTGACAGGGTTAACAGTCCTAGAATTGATATTGTTAATAGTTCAAGAGTTGACAGGGTTAATAGTCCTAAAATTGATATTGTTAATAGTACAAGAGTTGACAGGGTTAATAGTCCTAGATCTAACAGGGTTAATAGTCCTAGAATTGATATTATTAATAGTCCTAGATCTAACAGGGTTAATAGTCCTAGAATTGATATTATTAATAGTCCTAGAGTTGACAGGATTAATAGTACAAGAGTTGACAGGGTGAGTAGTCCTAGAGTTAACAGGGTTAATAGTTCAAAAGTTCAAAGTTTTAATAGTCCTAGAGTTGGCAGGGTTAATAGTCTTAGGCTTGACTGGATTAAAAGTCTCAGAGTTGAGAGGGTAAGGGTTATAGAGTTGACAGTGTAAAGGTTAATAGTAGCTCTAGAGTTGCCAAGATAAGAGTTGATCGTTGTAGACTTGACAGGGTAAGATTTAATAGTTCTAGAGTTGACAAGGTAAGGTTTCATTGTCCTAGCGTTGATCGGGTAAGGGTTAACAGTGGTAGAGTTGATAGGGGTAATGTTGCCGCAAGTTGAACGAAAGGATTTATCGGTAAAAAGAGCAGTAAGTAAAGTTATCAAATATTGTATTTTGAAGTGAAATAAGACAGCGTCTATGCTCGTAAGTGTTGAAGCCTGCTGCGAAATATACGCTTTTAAATATTTGGTATAAAGGGAGAGAAATGATACCAATACCGGAGGTCTTTTTACGGATGGTTATTACTTTAATATGTTCAGTGGTAATAAGATCTGAATTGATGAAAGATAATTAATGTGATGCCGCTAAAGGTAAAGACTATTTGAGGATCTGTGGTAGAGGATATTCGTTGGTTGTTGGTGAAGAGTGTGAAATGTTAAACCTTTGAAATACTATTGTGCGATGATTAATGGTAATCTATGTGAAATGATCCGCCATATTGGATGTGAGATTGCTGGTGGTAATCTCTGTAAATAACTAGGTGTTCACTCGTAATGAATGCGGAATGATACATCATAATGGTCGGTGAGGTCACTAAGGTAACAAATGTGCCACAAGTCAAGTAAGATATATTATTTAACATAACTATGGCATGCACAATTGTATAGGATGTGTTACATTTATATATATATATATATATATATATATATATATATATATAAATGTATAAAACCCATGCTAATTTACTTTCATTGAGTCAAAAACTGAACAAATCAAAAAATTAAATAAATTTAAACTACCTCAGCTAGAGAAAAAAGCTCATGGAAAACATGCCGTAGGAAGCGGCGGTTCTGGATGTAAACACCACTTCTGCTTCTTTTGCACGCGCTTCGTATTTCTGCACTTTTTATCTTAGTCTAAGATATCGATCAGTTCCATTTATTGTCAATAAGGAACCGTAGAAACATTCAAGTGAAGCTATTTTTTTATTCTTATTATTGAATTAATTGCTCCCCCCTTATTTGTCTTTCATAAGTTATACAGATTATAAGCTTCAGTAATCTAGGGTAACCCAATCAATTTAAAAAATCCGGGGCCTTAATTTTTTTTTTCCTTTTAATATTGCCTGAGCAATTGAACGTTCTTTTTTTTTACTTTGCAATGGAGAGCACTTTTTCACCACATCACGTCAAGCACTTCATTGTATCTGTGATGGGTCATCAGCTTCACATTGTGGTCTCGGTGGAGAGATAACTAAAGAGACGGCTGCTGAAAAGATTGCATCCAAATTCAGTTTACTTTTTTGCTTGAGATCTCTCCTGCATATAACGAACGTCTTCATGACAATGTAAGAAAAATTCCAAGGTCTCAAGATTCTATACATTTAAAAACTGTCCTATGATTGACTCTGGAGGAGATATATTCTATTGTTGCTATAAACTTTCCTTTTCTTTCATGTAGTTATATGGCTCTAAAGGAGATTGTTACTGTTATCGTGGTAAATTTGCTTTTCTTTTTTTTTTTTTTTTTGTAGTAGTCTTCCCCACCTGTTCATTCGCGTAAAATCTGCTTTTCTTCAGTGTAGTGGGATAACTCTGGACGGCGTAAAAAAGTTATTTTCTGTGTGTAGGTTTTTTCTCTTTCTTTTTGTTGTTTGTTGTTGGTTTTTTTTTTGTTGTTTTTTTTTGTGGGAAGTTAGCATTTCTTCATTGTCGTTGCATTTCCCATCTGCTCAACGGGCGACCATGCTTGTGTCATATAAAAATTTTAAACTATTTTACTTGGCTTTATGCTAGGGCCTATGATGATGCACTCGGCCCTGAATGATCTCAACTAGACATCAAAGAATACAATGAATCGTGAATTGTACTGTGAATGGGCTCTAAATGTCAAAATAAAAAGGTAAAAACTATTTCTCTGTCTCTACACACACACACACTTCACATACCCTGAACATGTGATGCTTTCCTCCCAGGTCTGGAATCTTCCAGGCTGTGCACCAGTAGGTTGTGTCCGTTGAAGGCACTGTTACCTGTGGTCATGTGATCAATATCATCACGTGGTCACAGTTCCATGAAGCAGGAACATTTAAAAAACTGTTCTGGTGGTTGTTACGGTTTGGACTTAACGCGTGCATATGATTCGAACGTTTGATTTTTGATGAGTAAAGCAGCATGGAGGATACATGATAGAAGCTAGGATAGAGAAGCTAACAGATTAACACACATACATATAAAATGGAGAGCGAGAGAGAGAGAGAGAGAGAGAGAGAGAGAGAGAGAGAGAGAGAGAGAGAGGAGGCAGACAGACAGAGAAATGAAAGGAGAGAGAGAGAAAGATTGTTATTTTAGATGCAGATTGGTTGATAAAAAGAGAAAAAAAAATGGAAAGATGCGAAGGGAGGGAGATAAACATAGAGGTAGAGAAAGAAAGAGAGACAGATAATATCATATTTCAATTCTTTTAATTATGAGCGTATCAAAGTCGTACATTACTAATGAATGGATTTTGTGTAAATTCAGCTAAAGAAAGGGACACATTTCTAAATGTTATATTCGTTCCTTATGAAAAAAAAAAGCAGAGAACTTAAATCTTAACTGGAAGAAACATTTCTCACGTTTCTGTTGGTGAACTCCAGAGTTTTCACGTCTGCTGGTAGAGTGATCTGCTGCTTATCGCCTGTTGGTGGATCAAGCAGTAATAGAGATTTAGTTCCCCTTGTGCTGCCATGGTAACTGATCGTGTCATCGGATGTTGGGTCATTTGGACCGTAGGCGTAGATGACACGTGTTGTTCCTGACTGGAGCAGCAAGAGGGAAAAAAACAGTCGTTCCTTAATCATGCTTAGTCTTAATTCATCAACTGACCATCAGATAGGGTAGGCAGATAAAAAACCTAAAAAAAAACCCAACGTTTAACTTCGCAACTAAATCAATGTTGTTGAACCAGTTTATAAACGCGAGAACAGAACTGAAATGAGATAATTGACATGAAACCTTTGAAGCAGTTTAGTGGAATGTCGACACGAAACAGCCGGAGAAAAATGTTTTAAATTTTCGATTCCAAACGGCTGTCCTACGTTCAGGTTGATTTCATTTGTCACAGGAATAGCATACCATTATTGGTCTATCCTGGTCATCGCAAGTGTCCAGTTTCCTGACCACTTTGAGCACCGTGTATTCACCATTTTCGTGACCACTAATTAACGACCAGTCTTGGTGTGAGTCTTTAGCTGGCAAGAAGTGACCATCAGCATGCCTGTCCTGTAAACAAGATGGTATAGACAAACTCAAAAAGATAATGGGGCGATTTAGAAGTGATATTGTTTATCTTTGCTCCGCCTCTCATTCTCTCTCCGTCTTTTTCTATCTCTGTCTCTCTAATTTCATGCATTTTACTCTATCTATCTGTCTATCTATCTATCTATCTATCTATCTATCTATCTAACTAACTATCTATTTATCAAACTATATATCTATCTATCTATCTAATTATCCATCTATTTATCTATCTATCTACCGCCTGCCATTCATATCTCTTTCTCGAAATGACTCTTCAAATCTGCTTCTCATTTCGTCTGTTATTATGTCTTTATCTATATATTTATCTGTCAGACTCTCTATCTATCCACCTGGTAATCGCTATTAATGTTTACACAGTAAGATACCTTAAATTTCATTAGCATTATCTCCAAGGTACCATTCTTCAGAACCTCTGGGTTACGGTAAAAGAAAGCATTTACAAAGATCACCCTTATTCTTAGCTATTTCGATAAGTTGTTCTGAGGCTTTCCGTGCATCTAGCGGTTGGCGTTGGTTGCACGCAATCTATAGGACCCGACTCGCCCAACAGATAATTATATCCGAGCCAAGGATCTAATCCGTCTTCTCCGAACTGTCAATCTTCTGACCGTTTTGTATAACACGTCCGCCCCTCTTTCTTTCTAGCACTTTCCATGTTGCCCCCTGTCGATACCATTTCCTCTGCCTGAGATGACAAATAATGCAAAAAAGCATAAAAAATAAAAAATAAAAATGCTCATTCTTTAAGCATGCTTCTTTCTTCGTTGAAGTTGCCGTAAATACCCGTAGTTGTTGGGTCCTAAAAAGGATGATGTTACTTTCAAAATCAAAAATGTAAATTTTTGACGCTGGAGACTTTTATAATATTACAACCGAAGATTTCGGTCTTTTTTTTGCGCATAATTTTGATTGAAATATGGAGAAGTGTAGAACAATTGTCTTAGCTGGTCGTAGATATACAACGTATGTACTGTAACTGTCGAAAGCTTCAAAGACACCTTTGATGAGGAAGACCTAGAGGCTTACAGGTTTGTCTGACTCCTGACGATAGCAACGGTTTTAATATTGATAGCCTTTCTACTATGACTGGATCAAACTGAAAATTTTCGCTTATTCCACTGAGTGAGAACAGCGGTAATTATACTATCGATGGTTTACACTACTGGGTAACATAACGATGGTTCCACGATGGTTCGGCACTATTGTGTAGGATGACGATGATTACACGATGGGTCGGCACTATTGTATAGGATGACGATGGTTTCAAGATGGATCGGCACTATTGAATAGTATGACGATGGTTCGGCACTACTGTATAGGATAGCGATGGTTACACTATTGATGGTTCGGCACTACTGTATAGGATAGCGATGGTTACACTATTGATGGTTCGGCACTACTGTATAGGATAGCGATGGTTACACTATTGATGGTTCGGCACTACTGTACAGGATAGCGATGGTTACACTATTGATGGTTCGGCACTACTGTATAGGATAGCGATGGTTACACTATTGATGGTTCGGCACTACTGTATAGGATAGCGATGGTTACACTATTGATGGTTCGGCACTACTGTACAGGATAGCGATGGTTACACTATTGATGGTTCGGCACTACTGTATAGGATAGCGATGGTTACACTATTGATGGTTCGGCACTACTGTACAGGATAGCGATGGTTACAAGATGGATCGGCACTATTGAATAGGATGACGATGGTTAAAAGATGGTTCGGCACTACTGTACAGGATAGCGATGGTTACACTATTGATGGTTCGGCGCTACTGTATAGGAAAGAGATGGTTACAAGATGTTTCGGCACTACTGTATAGGAAAGAGATGGTTACAAGATGGTTAGGCACTACTGTATAGGATAACGATGGTTACAAGATGGTTCGGCACTACTGTATAGTATAACGAAGGTTAAAGATGGTTCGGCACTATTGTTAATGATGACCGGTATTGTTTTATAAGTTGGTGATTAGATTTTCCGAATATTTATGTCCTGTACTCTCCTTGAGAATAGACACGGTTCTCTAAAAGAGTATTATGCACATAGACTTTGTCTTTTCTCTTAAGTCTATCAACAGCTTTACTAGTCAAGGATTTGGCATTTCTATTAAAGTTAGGGATAGAGACATTCGCACTCCTTTTGAGAACAGCTAAAAATAACGTTAATACTAATATGAAGAAGAGCAGTGGTTTCACCATCGATAGCTTTCATGTCGAAGTTAATAATAGTAACAGATTTATTAGGTTTTCATACAACTGAAAAAACTGGTGATAATTTACTTAGAAACTCATTCCCTGTCTTAAGTTAATATTTTATTGAGGGTAGCTATGGTAACGCCGATGAAGGATTTTATAAATGACGTGGCTGTTTATCAAGCTCACACAGGAAACGCTAGCCAGGGGAGATTATTCCCAACCGATTCGAATGGCGGCTGGAGTGACTTCTGTTGTTTTACTCCCACTTGCTGGACGGTGACCTAATCTTTGAAATATAATCAGCTCCTTCGTTCTTCTAAAAATCTTGGTATTACTGATGCATTGTGGAGGCATTTTATAAATTATCTACTTACAAAATTAATTCTATTTAACAAAAATGAAGTTTATCGTGAATTTGAAACTTGACTACTTCACATTTAGAAATAGATTGCGTCGTGAGTTGAACGGCGGGTATAATCCATTAAGGTCAAGTGAGGAACAATAAGTGACGTAGATAATGTCAAACATAATGGCATCCGCTTCTTCAGTTACAGCCCATGTAGAGACTAGGTTACGATAAATTCACAGAAGTCGAAAACTTCGAGTTATTGTGAGCATTCCAAAATGAAGAAACGTTCTCCAAGTTCTTGATGATCTTATCAAAGTGACTCACCGCGAAATGTACTTGGCCGTCCTTGACCCAGCCAATGATGACGTCAGAGGACTTCATAGCTCCCTTTGGAGATATCCCAAATCCAACCCATCCTGTTAGAGACAAAACGTTACGAGAGGCGGAGAGGCTCTTGATTGTGAAGGGTTTGGAAACAAGTCGTGGAGTAAAGATTCAGCGGAAATCAACGCAGGGATGGATAGATAGCATCTTGAGGAAGGAAAAACCTATTGATGCTATGAAAGCCATTTGGAAAGTAGCATTATTTCGTTATTCGAAAAAATTCTGAAAAAGACTTAAAGGATGTTTTTGAAAAAGTTGAGAATGAAAGTTATTTAGAAATACAGCTGATTATTACTTACGTTGACCTACAAGTTTTGATTGCGAGCACCAATAGTTCATTTTATGAAATTTGTCTTTTATTAGAAAAAAAGCTGCAGAGAGATTAACACAGAACAAAGATTAACTGTAAATAACATTTACCACTACCTTCACGTGATAAGAAAAAAGGAACACAAAAAAAAAAAGAACAACAACAAAAAAACAACTAGACACTGTTAACAAACTGTGTGAAGTAGGAGAAAAACTTCAACGTTTCCGCCCCACAGAAAATTTCACCAATTTGGTTCATTACGTCTTTCCTTCACTCATAATACGATCTTATTATTGATGAGAAATAAGTATTTCAGTGTTCAGAACTATGGGTGCATCTGAGTTTTGAGGATTAAATGGTGCTAAGTCGTTTTTCCTACACGAATCACGAAGCAGAAAATATGCTTGAAAACCTTCCTGATCAAAAAGTGAGTGGAGTGTGTGCACGTACCGTTTGTTTTAACGACCATCTCCAGGATGATGTGGGTGTTGTTGAAGTTCCAGTAGAGCGTGTAGTCATCTGTCAGCTGGTCGTGGTAGGGCAAGCTCTCACTTGGGCCAGGACCTGGAAGGAGCGACACATGACTGATGAATCACGGCACCTTTTTCTCGCAGCGCTCGATGCTCCGCGAAAGAGAGAGAGAGGAATAGAGAAAGAAAGGAAGAGAGAGAGAGAGAGAGAGAGAGAGAGAGAGAGAGAGAGAGAGAGAGAGAGAGAGAGAAAGACAGAAAGAGAAAGAGGGAGGGAGAGAGACAGACAGACAGACACAGAGAGAGAGAGAGAGAGAGAGAGAGAGAGAGAGAGAGAGAGAGAGAGAGAGAGAGAGAGAGAGAGACAGCGGCTAAGAAAAAGAAAGAGAAAGTGAGAAAAAGAGAGAGAAATATATAGAGAGAGATTGCAGGACAGACAGAAAGAGATAGAGATGGGGATTTTTTTTTCGAGGAGGGAGGGGTGGCGGCTAGAAGTCATTGCTGTCCAATAGTGTAATGAATGTTACAAGATATTCACCCACTTAAGAAAGCAAATAATGAAAATGTGCAAAAATCTTTTTCATGAAGTGATAAACTTTGGAGAAAATCGTAGGCCCGGTGAATACAAAGTTAATGTGCATTTAAAGTGGAAGAGAATGAAAACTGCTAGGAAACTGAAGATTGAATGGTAGATATGGTCAGCTGAATCCTTATTAATATCATGTAAATCATTATAATCACATAGGCCGTTTCCACATATATATTTATACCAATGCCAGAATCTGCACTGACACCAATCTCGGCAACTCCACCACTACCACCAACCCTACCACCACAACTAACAATGAATATTCCAGTCTACTGTCACCCCCCCACCCGACTGCCATGATGATCATCAATCTGTTTCCCGTCCTACCCGTGACCGTGCCAGAAGTGCTGATCTGAGGCACTATTCCATATTGTGCCTGATAGATGCCTTCTACTGCAACCGTTGCTGTGGCAACTGATACCAGTAGACTCAGAAACATCATGGCGTTGTCCAATGTGACCTGAATAGGAATTGACACGATTACACTGTTATCCTTATATATTTAATATCGCAGTTATACCTAATTAGCACACGCGAAGAAGTTAAAGAAATTAATCTAAGACATTTTTCAGAAAGTGGAAAAGTTAGCAATCTACAGATTTAAAATTTTTATCTATTGAATGCCAGGCCATAAAACTGCCGACGAAAATTTACCTCAATGAGAATATTTTAACCATGCCCCGACCTGTACAGCTGTGTGCACTGTCAATGAGCGGTTGTAAACTTCACAAAGCATTTATGAAAAAAAAACATGAAGGCAAGTCTGCTTCCTCGGGACAACATTAGGGTACAGTGAGTCTCTGCTTTCTCGGGAAAACCTTACGGTACCGGTACAGTGAATCTCTGCTTCCTCGGGACAACATTAGGGTGCAGTGAATCTCTGCTTCCTCGGGACAACATTAGGGTACAGTGAGTCTCTGCTTCCTCGGGACAACATTAGGGTACAGTGAGTCTCTGCTTCCTCGGGACAACATTAGGGTACAGTCTCTGCTTCCTCGGGATAACCTTAGTATACAATCAGTCTGCCTACTTCCTTGGGACAACATTAGCATAAAGTGAGTCTCTGCTTCCGCGAGACAACATTAGGGTATAGTGAGTCTCTGCTTCCTCGGGATAACCTTAGTATACAATCAGTCTGCCTACTTCCTTGGGACAACATTAGGATAAAGTGAGTCTCTGCTTCCGCGAGACAACATTAGGGTACAGTGAGTCTCTGCTTCCGCGAGACAACATTAGGGTACAGTGAGTCTCTGCTTCCGCGAGACAACATTAGGGTACAGTGAGTCTCTGCTTCCGCGAGACAACATTAGGGTACAGTGAGTCTCTGCTTCCGCGAGACAACTTTATGGTACAATGAGTTTCTGGTTCCTCGGGACAACCTTAGGGTACAGTGAATCTCTGCTTTCTCGGGACAACCTTGAGATACAGTGAGTCTCTACTTCCTGGGGATAATCTTAAGGTACAATGAGTCTCTACTTCCCGGGGACAATCTTAAGGTTCAATGAGTCTCTACTTCCTCGGGACAATCTAAAGGTTCAATGAGTCTCTACTTCCTGGGGACAATCTTAAGGTTCAATGAGTCTCTACTTCCTGGGGACAACCTTGAGATACAATGAGTCTCTACTTCCCGGGGACAATCTTAAGGTTCAATGAGTCTCTACTTCCTCGGGACAATCTAAAGGTTCAATGAGTCTCTACTTCCTCGGGACAACCTTGAGATACAATGAGTCTCTACTTCCCGGGGATAATCTTAAGGTTCAATGAGTCTCTACTTCCTCGGGACAATCTAAAGGTTCAATGAGTCTCTACTTCCTGGGGACAATCTTAAGGTTCAATGAGTCTCTACTTCCTCGGGACAACCTTGAGATACAATGAGTCTCTACTTCCTCGGGACAATCTAAAGGTTCAATGAGTCTCTACTTCCTCGGGACAACCTTGAGATACAATGAGTCTCTACTTCCTGGGGACAATCTTAAGGTTCAATGAGTCTCTACTTCCTCGGGACAATCTAAAGGTTCAATGAGTCTCTACTTCCTGGGGACAATCTTAAGGTTCAATGAGTCTCTACTTCCTCGGGACAATCTAAAGGTTCAATGAGTCTCTACTTCCTCGGGACAACCTTGAGATACAATGAGTCTCTACTTCCTGGGGACAATCTTAAGGTTCAATGAGTCTCTACTTCCTCGGGACAACCTTGAGATACAATGAGTCTCTACTTCCTCGGGACAATCTAAAGGTTCAATGAGTCTCTACTTCCTCGGGACAACCTTGAGATACAATGAGTCTCTACTTCCTCGGGACAATCTAAAGGTTCAATGAGTCTCTACTTCCCGGGGATAATCTTAAGGTTCAATGAGTCTCTACTTCCTCGGGACAATCTAAAGGTTCAATGAGTCTCTACTTCCTGGGGACAACCTTGAGATACAATGAGTCTCTACTTCCCGGGGACAATCTTAAGGTTCAATGAGTCTCTACTTCCTCGGGACAATCTAAAGGTTCAATGAGTCTCTACTTCCTGGGGACAATCTTAAGGTTCAATGAGTCTCTACTTCCTCGGGACAACCTTGAGATACAATGAGTCTCTACTTCCCGGGGACAATCTTAAGGTTCAATGAGTCTCTACTTCCTGAGGACAATCTTAAGGTACAATGAGTCTCTACGTCCTGGGGACAATCTTAGGATACAATGAACATTGACTTCCTCGAGACAACTTTAAGCTACAATGAGTCTCTACTTCCTCGGGACAACCTTAAAGTATAGTTAGTCTCTGCTTCCTTGGGACAACGTCATCGGACAGTCAGTCTCTGCTTCGAATCATAGTCGTAAAACTCACGATGGACTAATATTCTTTTTGAGCAAATTGAGATGAATCTTTATACTAGCTGGTGAATAATACGAGAAATTAATTAGAGCGCCATTTTAAGAAATGCTCCGTACCAGACAATGATTTCTTAGGAAAGAAGAATATTGAAGGTTTACTTATCAATGCCAATATTTCGCAGTTTGTGAGATCAAGTTATTTTTTTAAATGGACAAATTAATACTTAAACACAAGAATAAAAAAACGGAGAGTTTTTAGAGGATTGAGAAAATGTTTAACGAAGGGAATAGGAAGCATTATGGTAGTCCAATTTACTTTCGTTGAATTTTTAAAAATTAATATAGCTCTAAAATGTTTAACATTATTAAAAGATAATGGTTGTTCTTTTGCTCTTCCGATATACATATTTTTTCCCTATGTGCCCGGAGATAATAATGTAATCAAACTTAGTGGATAAAATGGTTTTTATTTTCGTCCCCCACCCCCTCTCTCTCTTTCTCTGTATACATATGTATATATATATATTTAAGAATATTTTTTTTTCCTAATTCTTTTTTTAATTTCATTTCCTTCTTTATTTCACCTATAATGAATCTGTTTTGCTTTTTTAAGCATTGTCTTATTTTTATTTTATTTTCATTGACGCACACACACACTCGCAACAAAATAGGTTTACAGTTATTCTTGAGAGACCAATAATAAGATCTACTTACTTCCAAATCTGCCAAGCTCCTCCCGAGGTGTTGATATCCTTCTTGAACCAAGCAATGCAGGAGTAAGACTCTCTCCGCCTTTTAGAATGTATGGTCCAGGGTCCACTCTTATCGTAGCTTAGTGTAAGGTCAAATGTCGTTGCGCAAGAGGTGTACAAAATCTAGAAATCTAAAGTGAGGCGACACCTCCTGAAAACTAGGAGAGATTTTCCAAGCTATTTGTTCAATGAATAAGCGTTTTCATAGACACCCCGATATTTCCTGTCATGGAGGAATTTACGACAGGGATGCGGCCACAATATCCCGCCCGAACCAAGATCCATGGCTGGCTGGGCGGGAGAGGAAGACCACAACCATAAGATCCATTGATGACATGACCACCATTTTGACTATAACACGCCACCACGACCTCGCGTTAGATGGCATGTTAGATCACATGTGACTGGTAGTTCTGCAACAAAGTCTCTCTATGGAGGAATGTCCTTGCCATATTCTACACGATTTCGACAGTTCCAAATAATCCTATCAATTTTTCTTCTCTCTCTCTCTCTCTCTCTCTCTCTCTCTCTCTCTCTCTCTCTCTCTCTCTCTCTCTCTCTATCTCTCTCTCTGTCGGCTGTCTGTCTATCTATCTCTCTGTCTGCCTGTCTGTCTGTCTGTCTGTCTCTGTCTCTGTCTCTCTCTTTCTATCTCTCTGTCTCTCTCTCTCTTTCACTCGCTTTTTTTTTTAACTATGTCAATGACTGTCTGCTTTTTGTGTTACTTCTGCTTTCCCTTTCCCTCTCTATCTCATTTCTTCATTAACTTCTTAATCAAAGTAAACCTCTATTACCTTCACGTTAAGAGATCTTGCTCTCCATATCAGCATTCGATGCTTTTTAGAGTTTAAAATTTCGTTCTTTTTGAAAAAGATTTGACATAATTAGCCAATTCAACAAGTTTATTTTCGTAAACACGTCCAAGTTTTATATCATAAAGAAATAATTTTTAATGGAGATTTTAATACTTTCCTCTTGCAAACACTTAATGCTCTACATTAATAAAATATTTCAAAATTCATATCTTGCAAAACGGAAAGGACCAGGAAATAACCACAATTAATAATAATAATAATAATAATAATAATAATAATAATAATAATAATAGTAATAATAATAATAATAATAATAATAATAATAATAATAATAATAATAATAATAATAATAATAATAATAATAATAATAATAATAATAATAATAATAATAATAATAATAATAATAATAATAATAATAATAATAATAATCATAATCATAACAATAATAGTAATAATCATCATCATCATCATAAAACAGGGACACAAGCAAACAAATTGCCTTCAATATCGAAGAAATTGGAATTATCACATCGGTTTTCCTTCTCCATAATCAAAGCTTGTTCATAGTTCTTACCACAGAGCATACCTTCTTCTTTTAATTTAAAAAACAATTTCCTTTAACCTGGGCTGTCAATCTTTTCAATCTCCTAAGTTCGTATGGAACTCAATTACTGCATCCCGGCCAGAAGTGTTCTCATCAGTCTCCACTCTGTATCAAAGAACACTCCACAACTTCAATATAAGTTCTAAAATTTCCGAAAAACTCATTTCAATTGGTAGACCGAGGAACATGAGTTTGGGCATTTTTCATTTACTGAAAAATTGTAATACATTGTCTGGGTTAGTATAAAGCTTAGAATTGAGAAATGTGCATTTACAGAGAGACCAGAATTATTCCAAGATAATATAGTTTTAAAACCACAAGCCACCATATACCCGTTCATCTCAGAGAGATTTAGTATGGTACTAGATAGTAAACAGTTGTTTCTTATGTATACACTCATATATTTTGTACTTCAAAACAAAGGTATGAATATAAAAGCTAATAAAACTTTTTTAGCTGGTTCTATTCTCAACAAGGAATGTTCTAAGCTCGGGACTTGGTTGCTATGTCTTGACTCTGCTGCATTTCATAAGTACCAATTTAACCCCAGTTTGTTTACTTTGCGAGATAAGCCGAATGTCTGATGCATTTGTTGAAATCTAGGTACAATTTTGGGGTCATGTCCTTAGCAACAGGGGTGATACAGAAGTAGAAAGATTTCTAGAGGTCACAACTTCAAACTTTACTGGTTCAATCTCTCTCTCTCTCTCTCTCTCTCTCTCTCTCTCTCTCTCTCTCTCTCTCTCTCTCTCTCTCTCTCTATTTTTCTCTCTCTCTCTCTCTCTCTCTCTCACAAACACACACACATATGTGAAGATTAACTATTACAAAAATGTAATCTATTATTATAGGCTACATCATAGATGCTGATTCCTGAGACATCATTTTAAAAAATGTGCTATTCTCCTCGACTGGCTTACGCAACATTGTAAGTGGTGCTAGTCTTATACCGAAGATCACCTGATTGATTCCATATCAATCTTTTGAAAGACCCCTCTTCACGCTCATTAGAAAGCTAAGTGTTCCGTCAAAGAATGCCTAGATGATTGCCTGGCGGGAAGTCATGGCTGCATGTTTATCCTCATTTTCATCATGATAAGCATTTAAATCGATCTATAAATAGATTGACGTATTTAAAAAACTAGAAAGCTATTTTTACTAAAAATTATATCTTCTATTCTTGGTCTAAATTTGGTTTTAATTACGTTTTCTCATTTGTATCCTTTTAGCCTAAGAAGTCCATTTTTCTTTTTCTGTGTGCTGGGTAATCAACATCTATCTCATTTATAGGTTGATCTAAACGTTCTTTCATCTTTTTTTTTTTCATGACGCAGTAAATTAAAATTGTTTTATACGATATAGGCTTATTGTTTCTCTACCCTGTGTCTTGAACTCAATTAGTACAGTTACATTAAGTGAATGATAGTGATGCGGCTCTAGTACTATAGCTCCAGGCCCAGGTACCTTTAACATCACACATTACACACTCAAAATGGCCCAAAATGTATACACACATACACACACTGGTTTCATCGGTTGATCAACTACCTCACTCTTTTCAACTCTCTTGTACCTTTTATCTTCATAGTTTGGTAACATTTGTTAGCTAATCAGTGTGCCTGTCTGAACCAGAAGTAGTAGGACGGACTTAAAAACATTTACACCTTGCATGTTTTGTAGAACTTTGATACTTTTGTAGTTTTATTTCGGATATTACTAAAAAATAGATGTAGTTGTCAAAAATGAATTCTTTTTCTTATTGTTTATGTACTCGTCGTGCACAGTTTTGTTACCTTTCAACGAGTTATTTTTCTACTTAAAACAGTCCCCTGGTTTGTTGTGAAACTAAAATTATGTGACAGGAACATCTGTGGGACTGCACTCGCCCATTACGGTGGATCAACATTATTTTGCAGTTTGTCGCCTCTGTGGACAACTGGTTAGGCCATGAGTTATTATGTTAAAAGCAAAAAAAAAAAAAAGCATGGGGATTAACATTTTTTTTTAAAGATTTACTTTTAATGGACAAGGCTGTCTCCATTACAAAAAAAAAAGAAGGAACATTGTGGAAAAAATTATTGATAAAGTTATTTGTCTCTCTATCATCAGAATGTAAGTCAAAAGCTGCCTATCTCGTGGTAGGCCTTAATGTATATCTTTGTTTTGATTCAGCTTTAAATCTTTGCCGCTTCAATCAGCACTTCCTCCTAGTCACGGTTCTGCTCACAAGTACCAACAATTTATAGAATTCATAACTTAATGTGTTCGTTGCAAAGAAGTCAGTTAGTTCCATTTACATACTGAAAGTTGTTCTGTTTACAACAATAAATAAAGAGCTCGTCTTAACTGAACGTTTGCAACATATAGGTATTTTTAATTCAAAAGTTATATCATGAACTTTAAACTGAAGAATACTTTTCATGATAAAGCTTTTCCGACGTTTGTTGTACTTTGGATGTACAATTTTTTTTTTTGATGGTCGGAACATTCAGGTACCCTAGATTTTTTGGGCAGTACGATGGTCTGACTCAGAGATATTCCAGTTTGTGGGCCAGCCTGCCCATATCATTGTAGAGTTGTGTAAGTATTTTGAGACCGAAATCTTCCAGTTCCTGAAGGGTCTCTATTGCCACACCGTTTATGCCTAGTGCTGCCCCCTTACTAATGGCTTGTAAAGCTGATTTGAGAATTTCAAGACCCTCTAGAAACTGTTGTTTGGAATTAACGAAAAGTTCTTCGACATACTCTGTCCACCGATCATTTTGATTTCTTTGTACATTGCTTCGGTATCGTGTTCGGTGGCCAAATTTTCAGTTTTCTGACATTTCTTATTTGCCCATTTTCCCCTTCTCCTCCTTTCTTTTTCCTTTATCTCCTTATATTTTAATTTGTATCAGAGAGGATGTAGCTACAGGAGACGGCCCGCTCGCCGCTGTGCGCCCCTACAACATGTAGCTTCACGTACTCAAGACTTGCCGGCTCTGAACTGAAAGAGTCATAAAAGTCTTTGGAAATGATAATGCACAGAAAAAAATAATCATTTTTACGACAAAAACAATAAAAAATGATATATTACATTAGGAACAATTATCGTACAGAACACTGAGGAGCCAGTGTAACCACAATTCTTATAATAATAAAAATATGATAATAATAATAATAATAATAATAATAATAATAATAATAATAATAATAATAATAATAATAATAATAATAATAATAATAATAATAATAGTGATAATAATAATAATGATAATAATAATAATAATGATAATAATAATAATGATAATAATAATAATAATAATAATAATAATAATAATAATAATAATAATAATAATAATAATAATAATAATAATACTGGTAACAGATATAAAGATGATGACCACTGGCCTCAGTACTCCTCAAATCATGCGGATTGTAGCTGGAGGTGTTGGATGGCAAGTGACGTGATTATCTGAATTCTGTAAAATCATTAAACCAAATCAACCGAGTCACGGTTCAATCACAGCTTTTTGTTACTCTGAAGCTGAGGAGAAAAGGGAGGGGTTTACTGAGATGTAAACAAAGACATGGGTTGAGAGCGTGATGTTAGCGCGTGTAAAGTATTTGCAGAAAACATAGATAGGTCTATACAGGCCTTTGTGATTCTTGATGTGCTGTCACTGTGTATCCAAAGGTAGGAAAGCATAGTTTGTCGTTCAGATTGATGAACGAGTTTTTTTTTTACTCGATGTCTCCTAAGTTGTTTGATACAATCAATAAGATTGAAAAAAATAAATGTTACTTTGAAGTTTAAAGAAGTGAAAGGAATGAGGGGGAGGAAGAAGAGGAGGAAGGAGGGGCGGGGTTTGTGGTGAGAGAAGGAAGGGGGGAGGGGTAGATGTATTATTGAATCTCATAGGCTAAAATGCTTATCGCATAAAGCAACAAAGAATGTGCCTGTGATTTGTAAGTAGGACGACACACAAAAATTCAAGCTATGATTGTTACCATTGAAAAAAAAAAGAAAAAAAGAAAAGAATAAAATACAAAAATTCAGAAGAAGAAGATGAAACGAAAAGAGTGAGTAGGAGGAGGCAAAGGAGTGACATAAGGAGGGGAGGGAGGATTAAATGTATTAAATCTCGTCCAATGGACCTTTGGATAAGACATTGAAAAAAAAATAGAAGATTAAAAAATAAAGAAGCGAAAAATGGGCTTTAAGATAATTTCTCAAAAGAAAAAAAAAGATATGAATATAACAATCTTTATTACTTCTCGCTAGATAAACTAATTTTTATTCATAATTAAATAAAAAAAAATTAACTGCCCCGAGGCTCGAACCCCGGGACTCTTGAAAAAGGACCTCACTCATTCCGCGACAACGTACACTGGCTGGCGCCTGAACAATTTTCAGTAAGTTCGAAAATCTTTTTTGGCCTTTCGTTTACATGGAAGTAACTGTTGCAATAGAAAATTTCCGACAACTCAGATAAAGATTCAATTCAAAGAAAAACCATACAAAAAGTGTCTTTCGTGTATATTTATGTCCTAAATGATATTAAATAATGTAATTAATTTGTTGACTTTTCTTCGATCTTTTTTTGAAGTAATGGAATTATTGAATAATTTTAGTTCTATGCTTTAAATGATATTACTATACAAAGACAATAATCTGTCCAGCCAATGTTACTCGTGAGTCGCAGGTATTAATGATGGATGGTGAAAAAGGAAGTTAAATGAAAAATTTTCTTTTTCATTTTATATACGCTGATATCATGGATCGATACTCCTTATTATTCTTTTAAATCCCCTACCGGTAGAAAATACAAAGAATAGAGGCATTATCATTGAATGTGCAACGTAAGTCGGCCGCCATAAAAATATAAGATAATAAAAGACGAGCGATGAAATAATAAAATAAATCATGTTAGAGAGGCATCTAACGTGGTAAATAGGTGTAAAGATATAAAATAGGGGCCACATGTAAGGCTTTACTGGGGAAACTGGCTAGAAAAAAGAGCGGTGACGTGGAGTATGAAGAATGCTGAGAATAAGTGTGTAATGGAAAAGAACCGCTGGTCAATATCAGTTAAAAGGCAAGAAAGATCAAAAGGGACAAATTTATACAGGGAGCAGAAAAACATAGAAATAAAGAACAATCTGCATGAAAACTGGTAGTTTGGGAAAGCTAGAATACCAGAGATAGCTAAATGGTAAAAGTTTACATTCAGATTTATTATTTTAAGAAATAAAAATCATTGACAATGGACAATGGAAAAAACACACCGATATATATATATATATATATATATATCTGTATCGACATAGGGAACCCAAAAACTGGATTACCTAAGTTTTTCCTACATTCTGCCTTAAACTTATGTAGCGAAGGTTGACTTGGTCTTTAGAATAGTGAGGACCAATGTGTTCTCTTTGCCAGATTTTTGTAAATTTTGCAACAATTGTATTTCATATATGTATTTGGTGACAAAAATTCGCAGACTTAGATGATTCAATTTAGTTTTACGACATATATTCCCCAACTCTTTTCCTTTGATACTTCCGTTTAATCGAGGATTGTTTTCTCGAAATACACACATCAGTCTTAGAACATAAAAAAGTCTCTTTTTTAAATGAAAAAGGCTCTTAAAACCACCTCACTTCTTTGAACAGCAACTCAGCCCTTTATTTTTGCCGCTCTGCAACATGTATAAAACTAATTTTAGAAATAGCCTGATCACGGCGCTCCAAAACGCGAGATTTTGCGCATTTTAGTTGGGCAGTGGCGGTGGGCTTGGGCGGTCATAAATAACGTCCTCAGGGGAAGCCTGTCCAGTGGTCAGCATGGGCCTGGCGTGAGGTACTCGGACTTGCAGTTCGGTTGTATTTAGCCGAAAAACCGTAATTTTGAGCGTTTTATATCTTATTTAATGATGAATACCATGTAAGATTGACATACATAGAAGAGCGAGCAAAAATCGAAATGAAAAGTCGTGAAAACCGTGTTTTTCTATCACAATCTTTGGCCTTTCTATAAGCATTCTAAAACACGGAAATTTATTTCTTGTTCCATTTTTTATTCGTGTCAATATCTACATAGCCAGACGATGAATTTTCATAAAGATCAGTTCATTATAAAATGAAAGGTATTCTGCCTTTGTAGAAAATTTCATATCCATTCATCTTTTTGCTTATTTGCAACAACTAAA
>JAWDGP010002624.1:1025000-1075000 GCA_033675545.1 Elysia crispata | reverse complement strand
AGATAGATAGATAGATAGATAGATAGAGAAGGAGGCACCATCTTTTAGGCAGCCCTTACACTGTGAAACATAAATAAGCTAGTATAGCGTGCAGATTTTCTGCATGCAAGAAAGAGATGCTACAGGTCGCTTGATACTTTTCAGAAAGGTTAAATTTCTATAAACTTCAGTTTACCAAAAAGAACTTGGAATATACTTGATTAATGTGGTTTGATTTGATATATTTTATACATTTATTTAAAATGTATAAAAAGATTTAGACCAATTAACATTGAGCCTGACGGAAGCCAAATACTGGATATTCTTGATTAGACTTTTCCGGAACTACATGTTTGGTGTAATATCTAAAGAATGTTAGCACATCCCACTTCGAAAATGATAGTAGAAAACAGCAATTTAACTCTTCTATGTCCTGAAGTCTTTCTCTTCGTGTTTTGAGATTAATTTCTAGAATGATATTCACCGATATCTAAATTGGATAGAACAGTTAACCCACAGACGGAAATCCGGAGATTCCGTTAGTGGTGGACTGGGCTTGATTAATCAATCGATCAAGTGAATCAGGACTTGAGTTAGGGAAGCTTTTGAGGGATAGAGGAGCTGTATCTTCCCTTTTCGGTGTATTACCTTAGTTAAATTGGTTTTATTCCAGGTACCAGGAGTCTTGGACCCCAGCTATGATCTTAGCTGCGAGAAGCCCCGGCGTGGAATGTATGTCGTCTGAGTGAAGTCACATCTCCGTGTACCTCTACAAGAGCTGCTGTGACGAGTCACTGTGCACCATACGGCCTTGTTGCCTGTCAAGCTGTCTTCCAGAGTGACATCTGCCACTGATCGGTGCGTCCTGGCAGCCATGCCACTCAGCTACTAACTTGTTCCGGTAATCCCTACCTCTGTGGTGAACGTCAACACCTGTGATCGTGTTTAAAAACGCCTTTCGTTGAAAGGGGCCCGTATTTTGTTGATACTCACAGCAGCCTCTAGTTGGGTGCTCTGCTTTAATTCCTAATCACAAGCACATTAAACATATAAGTTATTTTGGGCTTATTGTTTCAAAGTGCGTTTCAAACTGCTTTGTTTCTAGTTTGCCTCTCCACGTTCCTGTTGTTTCTCATCTTTACTTTTCTTTTTTTTATATTATTATTATTTTATCGTGGCCACTGTTTTTTCCTAATTGATAATTTTTTGATTACCGTATTTTTAATTAGTAATAAATCACTTTGAACTGCCACCTCTTTTAAGTTGCCTGTTTTTTTTCCTTATTGTTTTTCACTGTTCATTTTCTACATTATGAACACTCTAGACAACTTTACTTAATACGTGGTATAAGATATTGCTTTCTATTACTTTGCCGATCCCCCAAATGGTGTTTGTTTTGAAGTATAAATGTTTTCTCTCCAACACCTCAAAATATAGTGTGTTTGAAAAAAACAATGAAACAAATCTTATATCAGATTTCCATACATGCACCTCCATACTGAAATGAAATATATGTGTTTGAATGTGAGAGAGAAGTATTATATTAGACACGAGGAGACCAATCCAATACATGTACCTCCATACTGAAATGAAATATATGTGTTTGAATGTGAGAGAGAAGTATTATATTAGACACGAGGAGACCAATCCAATACATGTACCTCCATACTGAAATGAAATATATGTGTTTGAATGTGAGAGAGAAGTATTATATTAGACACGAGGAGACCAATCCAATACATGTACCTCCATACTGAAATGAAATATATGTGTTTGAATGTGAAAGAGAAGTATTATATTAGACACGAGGAGACCAGTCCAATACATGTACCTCCATACTGAAATGAAATATATGTGTTTGAATGTGAGAGAGAAGTATTATATTAGACACGAGGAGACCAGTCCAATACATGTACCTCCATACTGAAATGAAATATATGTGTTTGAATGTGAGAGAGAAGTATTATATTAGACACGAGGAGACCAATCCAATACATGTACCTCCATACTGAAATGAAATATATGTGTTTGAATGTGAGAGAGAAGTATTATATTAGACACGAGGAGACCAGTCCAATACATGTACCTCCATACTGAAATGAAATATATGTGTTTGAATGTGAAAGAGAAATATTATATTAGACACGAGGAGACCAGTCCTCTTTCGTAATTTTTTGTGCCAAGCCACTTTACAAATGTCAAGGTCAACATTGGATTTTCGTCTTCAGACATCATCTAGCAAATACAAGAAAGTACTAAATCTGAAAGACTATATATCACCGCTTATGGTAAAGTATATAAAAATACGTCGTAAAACAGACACTGGGTATTTCATCAAAGTTCTGAATGACTGTAAAGTTCCATTTCAAAGATTCGGATACCTTTGCTAAATACCACCGTATTTCAAATCAATGAAAAATGTTTTTTTTTTTTTTTTGCTTTTATCTAAACTTGCCGGCTCTTTAATTATTGTGATTCATTTGGGATTTGGGAAAAAAAATTTGAATCAGAAAGCAGCTAAACTAATGAACCAATGTATCTTTTGTAGTACCAAACAGCAAGTAACCCAGGAAAGTCATGGACACTTCAGCCTTGTTGATTCTGGTTAGTTGAGAAAAGAAAACCAATAGTAATTCAGCAGTGAAGGAAACAGAGACGGCGAGAACAGCTCGCACAGATGGAAGGAAGAAAATACATGTAGTTGATTTAAAGACTGCAAAATTAATTATGAAAAGAGAAAAGAAAACATCCATTGAAGGACGGGATGTTTAAATCTCAGTGCAGATATTGATGGAGGATAAAAAAGAGACATTTGAAGTGAAGAACAAAAAAAAAAAGAAACTAACTAAAAGTTCAGGTCTGTTCGAACGTCCACAGGTCTTAACTCCGAGAAGATTAACCATAGTACTAAAGCCTTCTAGTGGGGTGCTCTGTCAAACTACCGATTAAGTTTTAATAGTGTTTTCGGTACAGTGGTTGTTGCAGTTGCTTATGTGAAGCCTCGTAGATAAGATCTGATTTTGGAGAGAACAGATTCTGGCCAAGAGAGAGGAGTGTTCTTGATTTATTCTGGAGTTTAACACCAATCAATCAATGAGTTGCTGTGCTCCTTAGCGTAGGCGATCATGATTTTCCTCTTATCCCTCGTCGCCTTCGGGGCATCTGTCACTCGTCCTACTTCGAGCGACTTTTTTAGTCCATCCAACAACTTTTCACGCTGTTTTCCCGTGCTGCGTTTTCCCTCGTTCATTCCAGTTGTCACTAGACGTTCTAGTTTCTCTCTTCTAATCACATGGCCAAAAAACACAAGTAAGACTCATAACCTGCATTGCAAAACCCGGAAAATTCAATAAAATATAAACAATTGGAGACCAATAACCTTAATCGATGTGGCCTAGAAAATGGCATAGGGATGTATGGCACAAAAAAATAGAAACTAAATTGCCATTAATTATAAACCCAGAACAAGCAGGTGTAATGACCGATAGATTCCTAGGAATTATAATTATTTGTTTTATCTACGATGTATTGTCTGAAGCAAATACAGCGCACAAAAAAAGGAATCCTACTTCTGATAGACTAAAAAGCATTTGATTCAGTAAGCTGGCCAATTATTTACAAGGCGTTAAAGTCATTTAAATTTTTCTGATAGTATTCAAAATTGGGTCCAACTATTTAATACAGAAATAAAATGAAGAGTTATAAGAAACAACATAATATCTCCATGGTTTAAACCTGAGCGAGGGAGTAGACAGGGTGACCTGACCCTGAGCGAAGGAGTAGACAGGGTGACCTGACCCTGAGCGAAGGAGTAGACAGGGTGACCTGACCCTGAGCGAAGGAGTAGACAGGGTGACCTGACCCTGAGCGAAGGAGTAGACAGGGTGACCTGACCCTGAGCGAGGGAGTAGACAGGGTGACCTGACCCTGAGCGAAGGAGTAGACAGGGTGACCTGACCCTGAGCGAAGGAGTAGACAGGGTGACCTGACCCTGAGCGAAGGAGTAGACAGGGTGACCTGACCCTGAGCGAAGGAGTAGACAGGGTGACCTGACCCTGAGCGAAGGAGTAGACAGGGTGACCTGACCCTGAGCGAAGGAGTAGACAGGGTGACCTGACCCTATCTCACCTCACATTTTTCTTATAGTCGGTGACATACCAGCACACATGACTAGGCAAGATAAAAATATAGAAGGTAATAAAATCACAGGGACAGATGTTTAGGCACCAGTCTATTCCTGAAATGATGGTTCTGAAAGTTCACTAAGCACTGTTTGTGTACTTTGGAGGAATTTGCGAGGTACTCTGGTTTAAAGATGGACAAAGAAAAGACTAAAGTGATATGGTTCGGATATCCAAGACCTACAGAAGAGACATCTCTTTCAGATTACAACTTAGATTGGAACTCACAAAACTTTCAAATTTACTAGGAGTATCCTCCACACCAGACCTAAAAGATTGTAACCGATATCAATTTAGAAGAGCACATCAATAAAATTAAAGACGAAGTGGAAGCATGGAAGAAAAGAAATCTTACGGTTATAAAAACCATATTATTTTATTTCCAAAATCGTCCATATATTGACGGCATTGCCCATCTCTTTCGAGGAAATACAGACAGTTTACAAAAAATGCTCCAAAACTTCCTATGGAAAGGTAAAAAGAGCAAAATAAGGAAGAAATTACATTTAGACCGTTATATAAAGGAGCTCTGTGTATGTTAAGTTCAAAACTATTTATTCAGTCATTAAAATAACTTGGATAAGGAAAAATAAAAACTCAAACTTAATGGACGAAACTTACTAATACATTCCGAAATTTAGATACCATTTACAAAGGTCGTGCATCTAGAGTGATCCTAAAAAAAAATTGTAACCGTTATTGGAGAGTTTTTTAACTTTTAGCTGAAGAGTTCAACCTGAAACACTGGATGAGTTTGAGAATTGTAGCTTCATATTATATTTTTATTGAAACGAGGAGCATCAAACATTTATAAAACTCTTTTACCTGCTTAATCTGCAATAAGAAGTATTGAAACATGGAGGAAAAGACTTACACCAATATAAATGAGAATAAAATATTCATTAACCTAAAAAAAAGTCCATTGCAGACGCTGCGCTGCAATTGATCCAATACCGAAACTACATAATGTTTTAACTACAAATAAACTAGTGGCCAAATATGTTAATGAACAGAATAGAAACTGCTCACTTTGTGGCAAGTACCCAGAATCCATAGTGCACCTCTTTTGAAACTGTCTTTTAGTTAAAACCTCTCTGGCCAAACGTGAACTCAGTTATAAAATAAAAATGTAAACACATTCAAACTTCAAAGTTATTAAAATCCTCGGAGAGAACACGCAAACTGAAACAGACACCGGTGTGGGTTTTGATAATATAACTTGGTAAACAATACATCTATTCATATAAAGTCAAGAATCACTAGCCATCCAAAGCCTGCTTCCAAAGTATCTTGTACTGGCGTTATCTTATGGAAAAAAAAAATCCAAAACTAATGACTCGTTTGAGACATTCAATAAATAGTGGGAGCCGTATACTAACATTTCCAAGTCTCTCGTAAGATAGCCGGCGTGATTAGTATTATAAAAACTTTACCTACTAAATGATACACAAGCCTATATCTAATATAAGTAGAATCAATGAGTCTAGACAAATAAAATGTAAATTTTTAAACTACGCCTTATTAAAAAAAGAGGAAAAGAAATAGTATTCGTACCATAACTTCACTTCGTACAAGTACAGGAAGGATATAAAAGATTTAAAAATTCAAGATCAACACCTCACACAATTAAAAAAAACACTTTACAGATAAAGGAATTGATAGTCGTGGTTCAAGATTTTTTTAATATGGGCATTTCTGTAAATCTTATCAACATCATCATCATCATCACCAATATAATAAAAAACATCATCAGCATCACCATTCTCATCGATATCATCACCATCATTATCACCATCATCACCATCATCATCATCATCATAATCACCAACAGCAACAACATCATTAATTTCAGTATTGTAACCATCCTAATGCTTGTTTTTACAGTGCATAGTTTCTATTTAATAATTCTTGGTATTATTACAACTAAAATTATTATTGTTATTATTGTTATTATACTTGCTGTAGTTGATGTTCTTGGTATTAATAAAAATATGTTTGTGATTATTAATTACTGCTTTCTTCTTCTTCTTCTTCTTCTTCTTCTTCTTCTTCTTCTTCTTCTTCTTCTTCTCTCTCTCTCTCTTTCTCTCCCTCCCTCTCTGTTCCTCTTTCTCTCTCTCTCGCTTTGTCTATCTCTCTATTTTCTTCTTTTTCTTCTTCTTCTTCTTCTTCTTCTTCTTCTTCTTCTTCTTCTTCTTCTTCTTCTTCTTCTTCTTCTTCTTCTTCTTCTTCTTCTTCTTCTTCTTCTTCTTCTTCTTCTTCTTCTTCTTCTTCTTCTTCTTCTTCTTCTTCTTCGGCTTGCACGTGTGAATACGTACACATGCAAACAAATACATCAATCAATAGAAACATGTGTAAAACGTCATAGAAGCCTGTCATGTGCCAATGTATTACCCTAGTATATAGTAATCTAGGTACAAAGGAGAGGTGACAGAAATGCGAAACTCACAGTTTACTTTGACTTAGTGATAAATTACACAAATGGTGTTAAAATATTTCTTTATTCATTTAAAGATATCTCTAATGATAAAATGGAAACGATTGAGTCGATTTTTTCAAGGCTGTCAAATTATGCCAAAACATGAACCCGTTCGTGCCGCAAAAAATTATCAAATCTTCAAATTTCAAATCAGTCTGGATACAGCCTAGATACATTGTTTTAGGCTCACACAAACATGGAGTTTCAACGGAATATTAATATATTAGGCATTTAAAATAAAGCCACGCACTAACGGTTTAAACTATGTCTTAATCAAAGTGCCTCACACTAGAATCTACTAAACCAAGTCTACATCAATGTGGCTGACACCTATAGTTTATTAAACCAAGTCTACACCAATGTGGCCTACACCTATAGTCTATTAGGTCAAGTCTAAACTAATGTGGCTGACACCTAGAGTCTATTAAGCCAAGTCTAAACTAATGTGGCAGATCCCTGGAGTATAATAAACTAAGTCTACACTCATGTGGCTGACACCTATAGTCTATTAAACCAAGTCTAAACTAATGTGGCTGACACCTTTAGTCTATTAAACCAAGTCTACACTAATGTGGCTGAAATCTAAAGTGTATTAAGCCATGTGTAAACAAATGTGGATGACACCTACAATCTAATAAACCAAGTCTACACTAATGTGGCTGACACATATAGTCTATAAAACCAAGTCTACACTAATGTGGCTGACACCTAAAGTGTATTAAGCCATGTGTAAACAAATGTGGATGACACCTACAATCTAATAAACCAAGTCTACACTAATGTGGCTGACACATATAGTCTATAAAACCAAGTCTACACTAATGTGCATGACACCTATAATCTATTAAGCCAAGTCTTATCCAATGTGGTTGACACCTATAATATATTAAGCCAATTCTACACTAATGTGGCTAACACCTATAGTCTATTAAGCCGAGTCTAAACTAATGTGGCTTACACATAAATCACAGTCTATTAGGTCAAGTCTATACTAATGTGGCTGACACCTATAGTCTATTAAGCCAAGTGTAAACTAATATGGATGACACCTATAGTCTATTAAGCCAAGTATAAACTAATATGGATGACACCTAGAATCTAATAAACCAAGTCTACACTAATGTGGTTGACATCTATAGTCTATTAAACCAAGTGCAAACTATTGTGGCTGACAACCAGAGTCTATTAAATCGAGTCTAAGCTAATGTAGCTGACACCTAGAGTCTAATTAACCAAGTCTAAACTAATGTGGCTGACACCTTCAGTCTATTAATCCAAGTCTACACTAATGTGGCTGACACCTATAGTCTATTAAACCAAGTCTACACTAATGTGGCTGTCACCTATAGTTTATAAAGCTAAGTCTAAACCAATGTGGCTTACACATATAGTCTTCTAGGTCAAGTCTAAACTAATGTGGCTGACGCCTAGAGTCTATTAAACCAAGTCTATACTAATGTGGCTCACACCGTTAGTCTATTAAGCCAAGTGTAAACTAATGTGGATGACACCTAAAATCCAATAAAACAAGTCTACACTAATGTGGCTGACATCTATAGTCTATTAAACCAAGTCTACACTAATGTGGCTGACTCCTATAGTCTATTAAGCCAAGTCTAAACCATTGTGGTTGACACCTATAGTCTATTTAGCCAAGTCTACACTAATGTGGCTGACACCTATAGTCTATTAAGCCAAGTCTAAACCATTGTGGTTGACACCTATAGTCTATTTAGCCAAGTCTACACTAATGTGGCTGACACCTATAGTCTATTAAACCAAGTCTAAACTAATGTGACTGACACCTATAGTCTATTAAACCAAGTCTAAACTAATGTGGCTGACAACCAGAGTCTATTAAGCCAAGTCTAAACTAATGTGGCTGACAATTAGAGTCTATTAAATCTACTTTAAGCTCATGTAGCTGACACCTAGGGTCTGTTAAACTAAGTCTAAACTAATGTGATTGACATCTATAATTTATTAAGCCAAGTCTGAACTAATGTGGCTGACATCTATGGACCCACAGAAAGAATATCGGCTTTTCCCGGAAATATCAGACCTCAAATGGGGTGGTCAGATCAGTGAAAGGGGCGATTCCTGAATGGCGTAGATATGTCTATATAAATAGGAGAACCGCTGTTGCACAATGATCAATTGTAGATGTTCGGCTCACCTCAGTGTGGTCGTTTGACTCAAAATTTTGTACAGTCCACTGCAAGAGTTGTTGTGAGTTGGTCAGAAATAAAATAGCACTAATCCCGCTATCCAACTTTCTGAGCACAACCCTAGACAGGGACTACTTATACTTCCGCACTGTAAAGTAACACCGAGTGGGCTGTAACCCTGTTTATAAAAAAATCTTTCCGGTCTTCCCCAAGGCTGGTCCCGATAGCTGACTGGCGTCTTCGATTGGTCCTCTGTAAGTATCGGGTAGCTAATCTTCTGGGATTGTCCTCGCCCCATGATCTGCAGTCGGGCAGTTCATCGGAAAATTTTACGCGCCGATTGCAGGGAGCTTGCGAGTGATGCCAACTCTAAGATGCAATGTTGCCCATAACTAACATAATTATATCAAAATTATTAAAGTCAACTTGAGTTGATTTTTTTCTGCGCTATCTCCTCCGAAACTGTTCTATGTACATTGATAAAGTTGTCTGAGTTTTGATCTGCCAAGATCAGAGTCCCACGCGGTACAAAAATAAAACAAAACAAAACAATGAGAATAAAAGAAAAGTCATGGATTTTGGCTAATAAATTGCTTTAAATGTTCATTACATTTTTATATTACAATCATTTATTGTTTTTTTGGGTTTTTTTTTTGCCAAACTTGTTAAGATGAATCAAATAACATTTAAAAGTTCAAAAGACTGTTCTCAGCGGTTTACTCTTCTCAAAGCGGATGGCGCTATTAAAATAATTTTTTTAATTTTTAATTATAAAGATTTTCAATGGGAGAAGAACAATTTGCATTGGCATCGCCATCAGAAACTCTTTGACTATAACAAGCTACACTAATAATGTTGTCTTCAAATCAGCATTAATATTATAATGGTGAGTACAATATATTTTCAGTTCAATTTATTAATACATGGGTATTGATTTAAACTTTCCATCCTGCGAATTCGCGGACTTTCAACTAGTGTATATATATATATATATATATAAAGATAAAGCTATAATGACTAAGAATCCTGACTGGGCACTGTTAATGCTCACACAGTCTTTGTCAGTTATTATCTTTACGATGTAATGTTCTTAACCCAGTGCGCTTGTCATGTTAAAGAAAGTTCGGATATCTATAATTGAAAAAAAAAATGCTGTTTAAGGGCTGAAACGATGTTCTTTGTTACGATAGTTCAAGTAAGAAAAATTGAAAACTGTGTTCTGAAGTTATTTTTACTTCTTTTCGACAATAAAAGAATAATTGATAGTACAGTGTCTGAAAAATTGAAAACTGTGTTCTGAAATTGTTTTTACTTCTTTTCGTCAATACAAGAATAATTGCTAGTACACACTCTCTCCCTCTCTCTCTCTCTCTCTCTCTCTCTCTCTCTCTCTCTCTCTCTCTCTCTCTCTCTCTCTTGTTCTCTGTATCATTCTTTCTCCATTTTTTTTACTACTCTACCACCATCTCCATTCTCCTCTCCCATTACCCGACTCTTTTTGAGCAATCTCTATGTGTGTAGCTGTCTTACTGTCTGCCTCTTTCTTCATCAGTACCGTTCTTTCCCTTTTTATTTATTAGCATTGTGTTCCATAATTTTTTCCTGCCATCTGTGTCTTCTACGTCTCTCTCTCTCTCTCTCTCTCTCTCTCTCTCTCTCTCTCTCTCTCTCTCTCTCTCTCTCTCTCTCTCTCTCTCTCTCTCTCTCTCACTCTCTCTCTCTCTCTCTCTCACTCTCTCTCTCACTCTCTCTCTCTCTCTCTCTCTCTCTCTCTCTCTCTCTCTTTCTCGTTCTCTGTATCACGCGGGTGGTATTGATTACTGCCGTAAGTAACATTTTGCAAATTTTACAGGAGGACCAAAAATCTTCACCATTTCGTTAATTTTTCACCGATTTTAATGCGCATCGGAAACAAAGCTGTCTTTCTCATTACGGATTATTGTATGTTTTCATTTTTCTGCTACCGTATTGGCTTTTTGAGATAGTGGACATACAACACTTGCAATGTTTAAAATAGTTTTTGATTACTACTGTAAGTGCACTTACGATGGGAGTAAGTGAGAGTATCGTCATTGATTACAGCCGTAAGAGCACATACGGTTGTATTAAATCAGCTTGACCTATACATTTGTCAACTTTGATACTAAGTTGTCAGGCACTTACGGTTGTATGCAATAAATTTGGGGTTTAGTTTTCAGTTGACTGTTGTTTTTTGCTTTATTCTCATTGTCGCATTATTTGTTCTGATGTTACGCGTTGTACTGCGATTTAAATGCTCTTAAAAAGATCCTGAATAGTACTGAACAATCTTCCTTATATAACTGAAGTTCGCGGCGTGAAAAGATATAAGCAGTTCATCAATCAAAATAACAGATCTTGCAAACTATAATAACCTAAAATATTGCACGTAAAAATGAAGCATCTGAAATGCTTAAAAGCCAGCTAAATAACAACCATTTAAAGACACTTTCACTTGTTAAAAGGGAAGCACTCCTAGAAGAAAAACTTCAACTGTAGTGAAGAAATAACTTTTATAAAAATAACGAAATAGTACTTTGCACCAACATTACAAATGTCAATATGTAGAAAAAGGATTCTCGAGCATACAAGTAACGGAGTTACGATTGCGACCGACTCTCTCTCTCTCTCTGTCTCTCTCTTTCTCTAGCTCTCTCTCTCTCTCTTTCTTTCTCTCTCTTTCTTTCTTTCTCTCTCTATTTCTCTCTTTCTCTCTCTCTCTCTCTCTCTCTCTCTCTCTCTCTCTCTCTCTCTCTCCCTCTCTTACCCCCCCCCCCCCCCACTCCCCTTGTTAACGCTCAGAACATTACAAATTACGTAAAATGCAATTTTATCATCTTGATACTCTAACAATGAGCACAATTGTTGAAGTTTTACTGCTTCATCAACTATTTTTTTCCTCAAGCCATGAGAATGTTAAACATTTACACAAGAAAAAAAATGCACACACTTTCCATCGTATGGTAATAAAATTCACTTCATTTCACTGTCACACACTCTGTCTTGTCAGAGTTATGGCTAATGTAGATATGATACTTAATGCGGTGCTTTACAGAACGCATGGTACACATGAGGTACAAGATTTTTATTACACCGATCGTTAAGATCCGCTTTTGTCATCAAGTTGTATACACTCATATACATACTGGCTTTAAATCAATTGCTCTAGCATAGGGTACTACCAGGTTTTTTCTTCCTTTCTGTCAAAGTCTAATTTAAACCAGCTGTCTTCAGACTCACCCTAGTCATGTGACATGTCGAGCACATTAGGGCTTTCACTCCTTATTCGGATTCTTTTGAGCTTAAGGTAATGGATTCTCTATCAAAGCTGATATTTGTATGGCATTTAAATCTACAACCTTCCCCGCACCCTGATTTTATGGCTCTTGTACTAACTGGTTTGCTTTTCCTGGTTTTATACACCTGACAAAGATTCTAATTGTGTTTAGCAACATTAAACCCCCCAATAAGTTGTCAGGCTGCCTCTGTCATCTCCAACCACGTGTTTGTGTCACAAGGGGCAGAGGTCTGGACATGGGACGTTGATTCCACAGCAGGACCTGCTAACTGTAAAGAGAGAACTGTCCTCGATGTAACTGTCGCTGACAGATATCGTGGTGCTACTTGCAGCATCTCCAGGTCCCAGCTGAAGAATTGATATTGGCCTGGTGGAAGTGGTGTTATGAATTGCCCAATGCTTTGTCTTCTTCACTTTTGGGGGAGCATGATTATGTCTCATCAGCATCGCTATCTGATTCTTAAATGTGGCCGTATCTATCTTCATCTGAAAACACAGCCACGAAAAGTTCTCTCAAAAAACGTTTGGGCTTCCCTTTTGCTGCTGCGCTGATCAGGTTCATCACCCTGTCTATAAGCCTCTGTCTTAGATCTTATACTACACTGTTGGTTGACCAGATCGGCGAAATGTTTACCAAGTGCAAGTGGAATTTCAGAGGATGAGTCTGAATCAAAGTCATCCAACTCTAGATACAGCATTAGGGATTCTAAGGGATCTCCATGTGGGATCAGAGGTGTAGATTCTGGTATGCTTGTTACACTGAGTGGAGTGAGTTCATACTGATCAGTTGTTGCAAGAGAGTTTCTTAGATTTTTGAGGAAGATTGGAACTATATGTCAAGTGCGATATCAAAGTTGCTTTACCATCCCTACACTCCATCCCATCCATATTTCTAGAGTGTGAATCACAAATGAAGACTGCACCTCCACGTGTATGCGGGAGTGGAAGATCCCAATGTCAGAATGGAGTATTTGTCAACTCTTTTCAAGGCTTCTTCAAAGAGCATAAAAGACCTTCTATGTCTTTGAACAAAACAGGCAAAAAAAGTAACATTGAAACATCACAAGAAAAATTGATCTTAACAAGATAAGATTACGACAGTGACCGCAAAACATGATGCTAGGTCTTCTATTTAAGCTACTGGCTTTCGGAATATAAAACATGCATTATTTTCCCCATTCTATTTGCTGTTAAATTTTGAAATAGAACAACGTCCACAAGAGAGTCTGTCCTGGTTTAAGGAAGTATCAGATAATGTTCCGTATACAAAAGACTGACCTGGTCATCTAGTTCAGCCTGACAATGGCTACACTCGTGATGCATAATACAGTGGCACAATTCAGGAGATAAATGAAACATAAACAATACTGTAACTAATTTGTCTCTCTAGGGTATATTGTTATTGAGTACAACCGTAAGTGCGCACTTACCGCAGTTTTCACCTATTGTCTCCAGATGCTGAAAAGGAAACGCAGTTGAATATAGCCGTAAGTGCCCTTACAGTTGTAATCAAAAGACACTCGTTGAACAATGGTTAATTTTTAAACTTGAATTGGGGCGCCAATTTTAAAGCTAGAGGTCCAGAACCCAGATAGAAAAACGCGCCAGGGTCTGATGCATGTAACTATGCAATAAAACGCATTTCCCAAAAAATGTCACTTACGGCAGTAATCAATACCACCCGCGATCATTCTTTCTCCATTTTCTTTAACTACTCTACCACCATCTCCACTCTCCTATCCCATTACCCGACTCTTTTTGAGCAATCTCTCTCTCTCACTCTCTCTCTCTCTCACTCTCACTCTCTCTCACTCTCTCTCACTCTCTCTCTCACTCTCTCTCACTCTCTCTCTCACTCTGTCTCTCACTCTCTCTCTCACTCTCTCTCTCACTCTCTCTCTCACTCTCTCTCACTCTCTCTCACTCTCTCTCACTCTCTCTCACTCTCTCACTCTCTCTCACTCTCTCACTCTCTCTCACTCTCTCTCACTCTCTCTCTCTCACTCTCTCTCACTCTCTCTCACTCTCTCTCTCACTGTCTCTCATTCTCTCTCTCACTCTCTCTCTCACTCTCTCTCTCACTCTCTCTCACTCTCTCTCTCACTCTGTCTCTCACTCTCTCTCATTCTCTCTCTCACTCTCTCTCTCACTCTGTCTCTCACTCTGTCTCTCACTCTCTCTCACTCTCTCTCACTCTCTCTCTCACTCTCTCTCTCACTCTGTCTCTCACTCTGTCTCTCACTCTCTCTCACTCTCTCTCTCACTCTCTCTCACTCTCTCTCTCACTCTCTCTCTCACTCTCTCTCTCACTCTCTCTCACTCTCTCTCTCACTCTCTCTCACTCTCTCTCTCACTCTCTCTCTCACTCTCTCTCACTCTCTCTCTCACTCTGTCTCTCACTCTCTCTCTCACTCTCTCTCTCACTCTCTCTCTCACTCTGTCTCTCACTCTGTCTCTCACTCTCTCTCTCACTCTCTCTCACTCTCTCTCACTCTCTCTCTCTCTCTCACTCTCTCTCACTCTCTCTCTCACTCTCTCTCTCACTCTCTCTCTCTCACTCTGTCTCTCACTCTCTCTCTCATTCTCTCTCTCCCTCCCTCCCTATCCAGCCACTAGTGAGACTATCAAACTCCGCTTTTTCGACCAATCGAGCAATTATTTCCACTTCAAAAGATGACAGTCCAGCATAGCAAATAACACTGCGTTTCAGCGCAGCCTCCCCTTTAGCCATCTACTGGTCAGAACTAGGCCATCTTTACACCCGGAAAGCCGCAATTAACGATATTCTTTGTTTCAAAATTTTCTGACGCTCCGACCCAGATCTCAGATATCACTTGAAATCGGGGAATTCCGAGAACCACGAGAAAGCAAAGACTTTCCCTTACTGAACAGCAGCTTGAAATCTTTTGTGTGTTGGGCAACCGATCGCCTCGTTTTGAACTCTGGCATCGACAGCGAGAATTCACGTTCCGCCTGCTCTCCTCTTTGGTTGACACGCCCCTCCTGCTTCGCGCGACACTTCATCATACCGAATCTGAACACTTTGACAACGCCGGTCACATGCTTGCCTCAGGCTCAACTTTGCAAGAACAGAAAAGGGGTAGAGGGAAAGTTTCTGTGCCTATCGCAGTTATTATTTCTCTGTTTGTATGTGGGAGGAAGAGAGGGTGTGTGCATGTGCATGGAAAAGAGAGAAAGAAAGACACAGATACCGACAGTAACTAGAAGAGATACAGAGAGAGAGAGAGAGAGAGAGAGAGAGAGAGAGAGAGAGAGAGAGAGAGACAGAGAGAGAGAGAGAGAGAGAGTGACAGACTGACAGACACGCACAGATAGAGAGAGGCAGAAAGAGTGAGAAAGACAGACAGAGAAGCAGAGAGAGAGAAAGAGAGAGGGAGAGAGAGAGAGAGAGAGAGAGAGAGACAGAGAGAGAGAGAGAGAGAGAGAGAGAGAGAGAGAGAGAGAGAGAGAGAGAGAGAGAGAGAGAGAGAGAGAGAGAGAGAGAGAGAGAGAGAGAGAGAGAGAGAGAGAGAGAGAGAGAGAGAGAGAGAGAGAGAGAGAGAGAGAGAGAGAGAGAGAGAGAGAGAGAGAGAGAGAGAGAGAGAGAGAGAGAGAGAGAGAGAGAGAGAGAGAGAGAGAGAGAGACAGAGAGAGAGAGAGACAGAGAGAGAGAGGTACAGAAAAACGGACAGAGGATACATGAAAGACAGGCGAGATTTCTTTTTTTTTTTTTAACTTTTGTTTGAAGCGACAAAGGATTTGCCCTGAGGCTACCTAATCTGGCCGTTTTTTGTTTTTCAATTTATTTTTTTTTTAATTTTATGAAATAATTCAATCTGTTTTTCTACTTTCATCTATATTTTTTACCGGTATTACAATTTTGAACTTTTTAAACTGTGGATGACGTGAGAGCTGTGCTCTTTCTGGGTGCGATCATTTCTAGTTGAAGTTGGTTTGGGTTTTTGTTTTTTGCTCCTTACCGTTCTTTCCTTTTGGGAGAAATTAAACCTGACGTTAGTTGCTCTTATTGCTGTCGATACATGTATTGTAGTGAACAAAGTCAACTTCATGGAGATTTGGGCTCAACACTGGCAACACTTGGACTTGCTTGTCAAACAAACAAAATGTGAACCAAACAATTAAAACAAAGATTGAAATATTTTCAAGAACTATGATGCAATTTATTTTTCTTATTCTGTATTATGGAGCTTGTATCGTACGATAACATAAAAGTTTTTAATTGTGAAAGTTTTTTTTCAGTCACAAACCACCTCAATTGTTCCTTAGTCTCAGACTTCTCAAATCAGTCTAAAGTTTCTTTCTTTTGATTCAAATAAAATTTCTTTCTCTGTCTGCCTGTGTGTTGGGCTGTCTAGCTGTCCGAGTCTCTGTCTTTCCCTTTTTCTTTCTCTCTCTTTCTCTCTTTCCATTTTTCTTCCTCTCCTTATCTCTCTTTCCCTTTTTCTTCTTCCTCTCTCTATCTCTTTTTCCCTTTTTCTTCCTCTTTCTATCTCTCTTTCTCTTTCCCTTTACCTTCCTCTCTCTATCTCTCTTTCCATTTAAATTCTTAAACCTTTTTTTCACATCTATCTACTAATCTGGTCTATCTTTCCGTCCAACTATTAATCTATCAATTTATTTTCTCGTTATCTTTGTTACAAACGCAACCAATCTCTCTAAAGCTCTTATCATCTCTCTTTTCTCTCACGGATCTTTTCAGTCGCAGTCTTTCTAAATCTGTTCCGTCTTTCTTTCCGTGCGTACCTATCTGTCGTTCTTGAACTGTCTTGTCTTGACCTTCATGCTTCATCCTTGTGCCACGTACCCGCACCCACACCTCCCGCACCACACACACCTCCCGCACCACCCACATGAAATCATCACATCTCAAGAGAGCCCCTGGAGGGACAAGTGAGCTGGAGTGACCCTCTTCCGGTGCCGTTGCCATGACAACTGCCAGCCAACAACCTTACAAGTGTTCACTTTTTTCCTCAGGGCTCGGTGTCATACGCGAAAACTCAACGCCTACGGCTTCCATTTTCGTGTTTCAAGCCGGTTCTAATTTTGAAGGATTAAACCACAGCCCTGTTCTCTGTGGTTGCCTCTAACCTAGCCACACTTTCTTCTCAACACGTTTTTACTTCCATAGGAAAAAAAAATTCCTTTTTTCCTATTGGTCCACGGAACAGTTTTGTTTGGAAAGTTTGTTTGTGTGCGTGTATGGTTGTATGGGCTATCATCAATTTCTGTTTACATATTGTGTCCTTGTTCTCTTTATGTTCATTACTTCTATCATCATACGTTTCGGAATATTGCAGTTTTCTCTCTCTCCTTTCTCTCTTTGTCTCTACATTCTTTGAGCCATATTAACTCGTCTTTGCTGTATACAGTATTATGTGCATCACTCGATGTTTCTGAGTTTTTTGGACTCTCCATCTTCCTGCCTGTCTGTCTCGAGTTGTCCTTCTAACTGCCACTCTCCACATCTTACTATTTGTTTGCCATGACCCGTCTATATTTATCTGTCACTTTGTCACTTGTCTGACTGTAAGCCCACCTCCCCCCCCACCACCCACACACCCTCCTTCCCTTCCTTCTCTTTCTCTCTCTCTCTCTTTCTCTCTCTCTCTCTCTCTCTTTCTCTCTCTCTCTCTTTCTCTCTCTCTCTCTCTCTCTCTCTCTCTCTCTCTCTCTCTCTCTCTCCCTCTCTGTTCATACAAAGAGGGCAGTCAAAAAGCTGGGACTGACGAAGTTAAAAATGCAAGTGATTGTACATAAAGAAATAAATAGTATAGAAATACCACCCCAACCCTAGATCTAGATCTACCTCGAGACCGATAAATAATTCGAAAGACGTGAAAACATACTAAAGGTCAGAGTGATGGTATGGTTGGGGATCGAACCTGCATGCCGACACCGTCTTGTTTGTCGGTCTCCATCAAGTCAGATCTAGGTTTTTGATTAACATATCTCTCTCTCTCTCTCTCTCTCTCTCTCTCTCTCTCTCTCTCTCTCTCTCTCTCTCTCTCTCTCTCTCACTCTCTCTCTCTCTCACTCTATCTCTTCTTCTTCTTCTTCTTCTTCTTTTTTCCTCTCGTTACTCTCTCTCTCTTTTATTTCTTCCTCTCTCTTCTTTTCTCTCTCTCTCTATTTTCTCATGGTAATCCATGACACCATTTTCCCCTCTCACCAAAAACCAGTTGAATACAATAAAATTCAAAGACTTGCATCAAACACATCCTCATCATATCTCCTCTCTCCAAATGTCTACTTTATGGGACAATATCTCAGTCTTTTAAAAAACGTCTCTAAAATTATTCTAAATTTCTGTTAGCTCTGATCCAGATCTCGGTAACGTTCTGATCCATATCCCAGTTGAGGTCTTCTTCTTCTTCTTCTTCTTCTTCTTCTTCTTCTTCTTCTTCTTCTTCTTCTTCTTCTTCTGCGTTCAATCTTTTTTGACTCTATCTATCGATAGTCCTGTCAGGTCGACAAAGTTGGTTGTTTTCAGTAGGTTGTCGCCAGACCCCAGAGCTTCTGGCTGACTGGAGCTTCTGTAGTCCAAACTTGAAGTTTGGCTTCCTTCAAAGTGGGGGCAGGTTTGGTGGATGTGGACTGGTGTCTGTTCTGTCGCTCCACACTGGCATTGCGCAGATTCTGCCATTCCCATCTTCTTCAGATGTTTGTTGAGGCCACAGTGGCCTTTCCTTAGGCGAAACAGTGTTGTTTGACCTTTTTTGTCTAGCATGTCAATGCTGTCATTCTGGAAGGTGTACCCTTCGTTCTCTTCTTGCCATTCTTGTGTTGCTGTGTTCTTAAGAAGAGTTTTAGCTTCTTCAAATGAGATAGTAGATGGTTGGTAGGGTAGCTTACTTCCTCCTTTTACTAACTGGTCAGCAGTTTTGTTTCCCGTAGTTCCTGAATGTGCTGGGATCCATTGGAGAACTATTTTCCTTTTCTTGGACAACTTGTTAAGTTGCTTGAACAAGGTTGTTGATGTGTTATCTGTGGCATTTGTCTGTAGAAGGGCTGACAGAGAATCAGAAAGTATCACTGCACTGTGCTGTTGCTGGGCAACTGTCTCAAGGAGTTCAGCTGCCAAAAGCAATGCGTCCCTTTCTGCTTTGAAGTTCGTGCTTTGCTACCAACAGGCCTTGCCTTTGAGAAAGCTTCTCCAGATGGATTCATGGCTACCATTCCACTTCCTCCATTTTGTATTGATCCATCAGTATAGATATGGATCCATGAACATTTTGGGTATTTGTGGTCTTAAGTTTCTAAGGTCAGTGCTTTCAGCATTTGAGGGGGATGGTCAGCCTTAGAGTGGATGCCAGGAATTTTTGTTGACACTTCAAACCTCTGAATAGGCACACAAATATGAGGACGCAATTGTTCTATAAGTGGTAGTTGTCAGGCTGTATCTTCTTTAGTTCAAATCCAGATCCCGGTATAGTTCTGCTCCAGATGCAGGTCAACCCTGAGCCATTACTGACCCGGTAAGAGAACGTCTGTATCGCTTCCAGTGTCATGGCAGGGTGACTGGGAGTGAGCGCGATATTGTGTTACCTCAAGCCGCCTCGGATCCTTCGTTGTCATTGTATTCTGCTGCTACGGCACAAGTCGAGTTTTTTTCACTGTCTCTAACTGTGGTGTGACAGTCACCCACTTGAATCTTTCGGCACAAGCTGTACAGTTAGTGATTTTTTTTTCCTTTCCTTTCTTTCTTTTTTAATTACAGCCTTGGTGTGTTTCAGCAACTTTCAGCCGTGGTCGTTTGATGCGCGAAATTCTTTGGTCATAGCTGCTGGAACTTTACTGGGTAGGGCTACAATATACACCTTCCAAAACCCTGCCCATCTGTTTGACTATCTTGATTTTCTTCCCTTCTCTATCTACCTCTCTCTCTCTCTCTCTCTCTCTCTCTCTCTCTCTCTCTCTCTCTCTCTCTCTCTCTCTCTCTCTCTCTCTCTCTCTCTTTCTATGTCTCTCTGTCTCTGTCTGTCTGTCTGTCTGTCTCTCTCTCTCTTTCTTTTTCTCTGTTCTCTCTCTGTCTCTGTCTGTCTGTCTGTCAATCTCTCTCTCTCTGTCTGTCTGTCTGTCTGTCTGTCTCTCTCTCTCTCTCTCTTTCTCTCTCTCCCTCTCTCTCTCTCTGTCTCTGTCTGTCTGTCTGTCTGTCTGTCTGTCTGTCTCTCTCTCTCTCTCTCTCTCTCTCTCTCTCTCTCTCTCTCTCTCTCTCTCTCTCTTTATCTAACGTTTTTATATTTGTTTTCTATTTTCTCTGCCTCTTTCTCTATCATTCTCTATCTTATGGTTTCGGTCCCTCTATTTTCTCTTTTTTTTTCTTAACGTGGCTTTATTTCTCGAGTTGTGTGCCTAGACTCATATTTTAATTCCACCCCTTGGGCCTTAGGCTCTACCACCACCTACTCTCCTCACTCCTCTACACGCACTCGTACAATCACAATAATACACCCCGGCCGCTTGTCTCCATTTCTCCGATAGAGCCCCCCCCATATCCTCACTTTCCGAAACCATAAAATTCAACCTAAAACCCATTGAATCATCGCCAAAGCACCCGTATCATTTTACCGATCCCTCAAGGCATCAAACTTGGGTTGCACAACGCACCCTGCTTTTTCTCCTGATGATCTCCCTTGACTTGCACTTGACAGACTGCCGTGGTGTCTGTGTTCTGTACCCAGCACCCGTCACCCAGCACCTGTCATCCAGCCCAGCGGTGGCACACCAAAACCGAGCTGAGGCCACGCCAGAGTCACACGTCACTAGATGCAGATCTTTTACCTACAGCACTTTTTTCGCATCTTCAGGCAATCTACGTGTGGGTTCTTATTCAAAACGATATAGAATTTATATCAGTTTTGTAACTAATGAAAAAAGGCAGCGAACGAAGAAACAAACAAATCTCTGCTATTTGCGTTCAAGAAGTCCACGGTTTAATATTCTCCACGTTTTGCTGTTCTTCATGCGTTATCAATTCTAAGAAAATGACAAACATGGTCACTATATTAAAACCGACAGCTTTCAACATGGGAGGAAAAAACGAAACAGGAAACTGTATTTGATTTTAATTTTCAGCGGGGTCCTCAACTGTTTCTCGATTTGTTGTGTGGGCTTTTGTTCCCCCGAGCGTATTGTGATATAAAAGTGTGAGAATTTTCTCGAAAGCATCGACTTCAGCCCCACTTTTCATCTTCTTATTGTGTAGATTTTCTCATTTTCTTTCTTTCTCTGTGTCTCTGATTGTCTGTCTGTCTGTCCCACTGTCTCTGTCTGTTTGTCAGTCGATGTCTCTGTCTCTCCCTGTCTCTTTGTTTGTCTGTATGTATGTCTCTGTCTGTCTGTCTGTCTGTCTGTCTCTGTCTCTGTCTGTCTGTCTCTCTCTCTCTCTGTCTCTCTGTCTCTCTGTCTCTCTCTCTCTCTCTCTCTCTCTCTCTCTCTCTCTCTCTCTCTCTCTCTCTCTCTCTCTCTCTCTCTCTCTCTCTCTCTCCTCTACTCATCTCTTTCCACCTTTCTAGCTCTGTCATTTTCTATGTGAAAAATAAAGATTAAGAATTTCCAAGGTTTTTCATACCTACACTTTCTTCAATATCTCGCCATTTTTACATAAAAATAGAACAAACAAAAAAAACCCCCACCTTTTTTCAAATTGAGTATATATTGTATAATAGTGAGCCAATCCTGTACCTTATATACTCTTCTCATTTTTAATGTAGGCTAGATTTTCAAGACACTCTATAATCATCTGCAAGTGTGGAGAGTTCTCCAGAAACTATAAGATTATAGAGTATTTTTTCAATAAGCGATGATATAGCTTTAATGCCCACAAGTAACACTTTCTGGAGTTTACGTGGGCGACGCAAATATAAGAAAATGACCAAAAAAAAAAAAAAAAAAGTGGCGGGGGGGGAACCAATGAAAGTCTAACGGCCCAAGACAAGAACTATTTTCCCTAGCATTCAAGTCTTCATCTTATGTACTAGTGGCTTTCCTGGATGGGCCCACTTTGTTGTAGAGTGGGGGTGGTCTTAATCATTATAAATTGAGGATATTATACTTTGACTTTCACAACGGTATAGTATATATTAAATATGTTTAAGATTAATAATAAATGGATTTAGCGAAAAAGTCCATTTTACTGTACAGTTGCATAAAATTTGCTGATATATATATTTTTTTAATCTTAACGGAGGTGCTTAACGTGTATTCACTCACAAACCATAAAAAGCCGCATAAAGATGATACCCTTGATTCTAATTTCATAAACCAGATCAGGGAACCTGATGTCCCCGTAAGAAGTGTTTAATTTCTTTTTGAAAAATTAGAAAAATATTCGTTCAGAGAATACTTTTAAAACTCTCACCAATCTGTCGTTATCTTAACTGAATAAAAAATCTTTAATTTCCACTGGATCAGGATCTCGATCTAGCGTTCCATTCGATAAGTCTTCCATCTTACTGAGTTTCCCTTTCGTCTGGTTATCTTCACTGGAAGTCAGTTCCCCCCCCTCCCCTGTCTCTGTGATTTAATTCCAGGCTTTAAACGCCATCGGGCGACAGCGTGCCACGGCCAGGGGCTGGAGAGGCCACGTGACCTGACTCGCGTCAACTGTAAGTGGCCGTTGTCATGGGAACGGAGACATTCCGTGATGCCTGATGCTGATTGCTGAGAAAGAAGGAGGAGGAGATGGGAGTTGGTTTCAGGATGTGGGGATGGTGGTGGCTGGATGGATGGGTAAGGGAGGGATAGAGAGGCAAGAGAAGAGGATAGATATTAGACAAGCGTTAAAGTGGTTGATAAAGGACAGTGGGGGGAAAAGGATGGGAGGGGGAGATGGAGAATGGAGGGGCTTTTAAATAAAACGCGAGATGGACGGCAGTGGACATTGCCCGAACTGAACAGAGAAAAGAGAAAAGCAGAAAGGAAAGTAAAGGGAGAAGAGGTGCGATTCTCGGACATAATCTAAACAGCAAAGGGACAAAAATAATATCAATATAAAGAGCAATGAGTTTTGAGAGAGAGAGAGAGAGAGAGAGAGAGAGAGAGAGAGAGAGAGAGAGAGAGAGAGAGAGAGAGAGGGAAGAGAGAGAGTCTATGAGGTGTGGGGAAGACAGAAAGAGGGAGAGAGAGAGAAAGAGAGAGAGAAAGAGAGAGAGAGAGAGAGAGAGAGAGAGAGAGAGAGAGAGAGAGAGAGAGAGAGAGTTTATGAGGTATGGGGAAGACAGAAAGAGGAAGAGAGAGAGAGAGAGAGAGAGAGAGAGGAGGAGGAGGAGGATATAATGGTCTGACAATAGTAAAATGCCAATAGAGGCAGCAAGAGATTAAAGAGATGAAACATGTTTGCGTGTGTGAGCGAGAAAGTGAGAGAGACAGAGAGACGGAGAGAGAGAGAGAGAGAGAGAGAGAGGGGGGGGGAGGGAGAAAAAACAGACGAATAGAGATACAGAAGAAAACATAGGCGCATTAATAAGTGATATATGTACGTCAGCATGACTCCAGGCTGATCAAGGCCTTATTTATTATTTTCCAAAGAGAATTTTTGCTGATGAATAAACAAAAGTTTCGAGAAGAGAACAAACTTGAATCTGAGGTGGAAATTAAGATAGCAATAGTCTTTAATGCTGTGAACATGTCTAGAATTAAACAAAAAATACGCAAAGAAACCCAAGGAAGGTGAAGACTTTAAATCATGGGACATCTGATAAGGCATGTGTTTCAAATAAATAAAAAAAAAAGTAATAATATAGCCTGAGCTTGAGTCAGCTTTGACGACCTCATCTACCCTGTCGATGCTGTATGGCTTCTTCCTGGGATTTGTTGTGGTAAACTACTAAAAATCAAAATATTGTATCAGTGGACAGTCATATCCTACAGTTGAGCGGTCTAGGCTCCTTCCCTACCTTAACGTGACGGTTTGTTTTTCACTACGCTGATCAGGTCTATGCATCCGCCTGGAAGAGGGCTTGTTTGAACCTTGCTGCTGATGTTTGTTGTCTTGAAAACCTTACTACCAGCGTTACACAGCTCAGACTGTCGAGAACTAGAGCCACAAGAAGTATTCAGATTCAACGATTGAACCCTGTGATGGCCAACCTTATTTTGGGGTAGGGTCTCATACAGCAAGCCCTATTCTGACTTAAGTGGCTGAAATAAGAAGAATGAACATTGTTAGGCTTGGCCAGTGGCTCTTCTGGAGGACATAAGCACTAACAGCCTGTAATGCCACGAGAATAACCCACCAGTCGCTGGCATGAAGGCTGTGGATCAACTTCCCCTAACAACGCTAAGTTACTGGTTAAAATATGTCAACAACATTTTATCCTTCCTCTATGGCATGAGCGTCCTCAAGGTATTGAGTTGAGACAATTTCACTCTGGATGGGCGCCATCTTAAGCGGCAGGTCACAAGTTGTACAGCCTGGCTTCCCTGTTGTCCTCAGATTTACGAAGCGGCGTTTTTTTTCCACCCCTCCCCCAAACCCCCTCTCGCCACACACACACACTCACAAAACAATGAAAAATATATAATGATAAATACAAAGTGTAGAGACTCTTTTCAAAGGCTTTTACGTATACGATGGTAAAGTTATCAAGCACTTAGTGAAAACCACCACAGAACTACAATAAATTGCTGATTAGCTTTAGAAACTGTTTTAGAAAAAGAAGTTAAAATAATCGTGACCGCTTCACAAATAATAGTACATTAATTCGCCAAAAAAGAAATTCACATAACAATCGAGGACTGGCTAAGAAAGAAACAAGTGACTATTTTCATCCTTGCTATGTGCGGGGATTATCTTGTTTTTAAATAGTAGTAGGACAGGTTGATAAAATAATGATTTAGCAAAATTTAACTGATACAAAAGAATGGTCCAGCCCTTGTGTTTGGTCTAGCTTTTCGAACTAGAAACAGCAAATAGAGCGACGATGAGGTTACAATATTCAATATGATTTAACATGGTAAACCAGCAGATGAGAGTTCTACCAGTGAGTGTTTGCAAAGCTGTCTAACCAGAGCCAAAGCGGTAATGACCGCAAGTAAGAGAGCAAACATCCTTGACACTGTGCATTTTTAACTCTTCTCCAAAAGACATGGTCTGCCTGTCGCCAAGTGATAAAACGCCTCATTGCAGGTCAATTTTATGTTAATCAATAACTCTATCTGTCAGTCAATCAGTGGACCTATCAATCCATCAAGCTGTCTATAGAAAGATGCATCGCAATTATCTAACCTCTCAATCAGTCAGTCAACAATGGTATCTTTTCATCTTCCGACTTGTTCTCTGTAGAGCACCATCCACGACCACTGTGCCATAAACCGATAACGAGAAAAATCGTGGGTCCGATGGACCCGAAATGACCACAGACAAAGGCCTGGCTGGTCCGACAATGGCCAGAGCCGAAAATAGCCATTACTGCTTTGATCGGATTTCATCTGCTAGTCTGATGAGATTTCAGCCAGTGGACATTGCTTTCATCTCAGCCGAAACTCAGCTTTGCCTCGTCTTCCCATTTTTCTCTCGTTTCTCTTACAATTTCGCCACTTCTCTGGGCTGGTGTTTTTCCCGTCCTGTCCACTTTCCCTTTGCTTCCCTTTGAAGCCGTCTATCTTTTATTTCCGATCTCCCCCCCCCCCCCTCCTCTATCCCCCTGCTTGCTTACTTCGGAACTCCATCTTGTTCGTGTCATTTCTCCCTATCGATCCATGTTTTTCATGTGCTTCCATCCCACTCAATTTTCCCTTTCTTACTTTAGATGTCACAGAAGAGTTTGGGAGAGAGCGAGCGCTCGCTGTATTTTCGATCTCTTGATGGCGAGATGCCCTGAGAAAAATTGCAAGCGACACCTCAGAGACTGTCTCCTCTATCTGTTTGCTTGTCTACGCGCTGTTCTGTCCATCAGCCGATCTGCATCTGTTCTCTCTCTCTTTCAACAATCTTGCGATTTATAAACTATGCATCAGCCTGCCTGTATGTTTGTCCGTCTGTCTGTCTGTTTATTTGTCTATGTATCTATGAGTTTCTCCATTTAAAAGTAGTCCCACCTATGTCCCACACTTTTCAGATCTGCCTTGCTCAGCTTAGCTTCGATATGCCCAAAAGCCTGAGATTACTGTTTTATGGACTGACTATTAACTAACAAAAGACAAAAAACCGATATAAAAGATGTACAATTTTATTTCAATATATAACATTCTTAATGTATCTATCAGGCAATCTATTTATCTCTTTATCCATATCTTAACATCAACCGATCTACATATTAATCTACACAGAGATTGTTACGCACGCAATTTAAAATTACCTTAGTAACTTGACTGTTAGAAGTTTTCTATATTGGATGAGTGTATATTTTCACACTCTAAGTTCTAATAATCTGGAAATGACTGTACTTGTTTATTAGAGTTGGCGACAGAGAGGAATGTCATGGAGACACGAATGTGTCTACACGCAAGAGTAATTGTTACTATGTTTTGCACGCTAAAACGATGGGGCCTTGGGTATGGCTTTATTATGCAAATGAGATGCGTTGGATTTTCAGGGATACACCGACGCTGGACGTTGTCAAGATGTTTGACGATGTTTTGGTAGAAAGTTTTGCGTATGTTTCCTTACATGGAAATCTCTATTTTGAAGTTAAGAATTTCGCACGCGATCTTGTTACTGCATGCCTTTAAATGGATTGTTTATGTCCGGTGAGAGAGCATTTGGTATTTGTGTAGGTTATTTGTATAGAGATTATAAGATTATCTGTGGCATAAAAGGAACATGTTTCGAGAGAGACCAGCAGAGAGAGACTGCGATTTGAGTCCTGAGCTGAGGCTAGGAGCATCGATGTGCTGAACGAGAGACACTGCTGTGACGAAGTGTTCTGTTACTTGGACTTGTCAGCCTGTGCGCGCTGATGCTGTGTAGTTGATACTTCTTAGATTAGATAAAGTTTACTTGTTCAATATCGGCTGGCTTGTGATTTCTTTAACTCTAGCTGGATTGAAAAACTCGTGGCACTATAATTGTTGACGTGATTAACCTAAACTGGAGCCTAACGATAAGTGTATTGAGCGGCTAGGAGTAATACCACACGTAGCAGATATATCCAGTGATAACATGTAATATCTTTTCTAAGAAAGCAACTATCTTTCTTTTCAGTCCTATAAATATATAAAACCATCTTCTCTCTGTCTTTCGCTCTGTCTGTCTGTCTGTCCGTCTGTCTGTCTGTCTGTCTGTCTGTCTGTCTCTCTCTGTCTCTCTCTGTCTCTCTCTGTCTCTCTCTCTCTCTCTCTCTCTCTCTCTCTCTCTCTCTCTCTCTCTCTCTCTCTCTCTCTCTCTCTCTCTCTCTCTCTCTCTCTCTCCCATCTTTCTGTGTCTCACCCCTTCTTTTCAATCTATTTCTTATCCATTTTCTTCATGCCTGCTTCTCTCATTCTCTCTCCTCTTTTCCCTCTATGTGAAAGCTCTCCCGCATCTTCTCGATTTATCTCCTTAACTCTCTCCCAGTTACACAGACAAGAAGCTTAATGGACCGTCTCTGGGAGCGGAGATGGACGAGAGCTTTCTATGCAGTTATGAGATTATTTCCTGCGAGAAATTCCTTCAGCCATTGTACGGGGAGAAATACCTCGGTAGACTGTTGGGAGCTGTTCTCTCCAATATCTGTCTACACTGGTTGAAGTTAAAACTGACAGTTACACATACATGCTAGGAGCTTTTCTCTCCAATATCTGTGATCATTGATTGAAGTTAAAACTGACAGTTACACATACATGCTGGGATCTGTTCTCTCCAATAGCTGTCTACACTGGTTGAAGTTAAAACTGACAGTTACACATACATGCTGGGAGCTGTTCTCTCCAATATCTGTCTACACTGGTTGAAGTTAAAACTGACAGTTACACATACATGCTGGGATCTGTTCTCTCCAATATCTGTCTACACTGGTTGAAGTTAAAACTGACAGTTACACATACATGCTGGCATCTGTTCTCTCCAATAGCTGTCTACACTGGTTGAAGTTAAAACTGACAGTTACACATACATATTGGGGTCTGTTCTCTCCAATATCTGTGTACAGTGACTGAAGTTAAAACTAATAGTTACACGTACAGGCTTAGAGCTGTTCTCTCCAATATCTGTCTAGACTAAATGAAGTTAAAACTGACACTTGCACACACATAGTGCATGAAGAACTATACTCTAAGTTTTGGATCTTACCTTATCAACATTTCTCTGTCAGGTGGAATATTGACTCAATGACTGGTGCGGTATTAAAAAATAAATACGTGTTCTGCTTCATGAACGGCCTGTGTTAGATACTGGTTGCATACATTATGATTAGAATTCCCTACCCTTCTTATCTTCTGATATATATGCCTTTGGTCCTTTGGATCTATATTGCTTTTAATCTCGCTTTCCAATTTCACTTCAGACTGACCCAAGTCACATAAAGGGGATGGTTCGGATGGAAGAAAAACAAGGTAAGACGTTTTAATCGCTACAAAGATCACAACCCGGCCGTCACTTAGGGTGACCTCTAGGATATTTTCCTTAGCGAATCAACGAGATCGCCGCTCCATTACATTCTACCCCTGGTGATTTTTTGGGTTGTAACAAGTCAAGAGTCATGCCATCTCAATCTTAATCCGTATCTACTTTTTAAAAAAACCCTTTTTGGGATTTGGTTCTTCTGGAAATTATTTCAAAAGTTTTAAACCAAAAGGAAATATAGATCATTTTTCTTTAACTTATGCTTTAGATTAATATTAACAATTGTACATTATTAACGCACCGGTGAATTGGTGATTCTCAGTCTGCTATGGAGGTTGCTATAGCGAGCTAAAAGTAAGAAAATCTAGTATCAGGGACTCTGTTCCTCTCACCATAATACTCTTGTGACCTTTCGAAGTGTGGTAAAAGACCTGCCCCCAATACTGCTGTAACAACTGAGATTAGCTCGGCTCATTCCTCCCTGATTGTGAACACCAGAAGAGGAGAACATCCAAACAATGCTCCTCGCTCCGCTCATTCCTCCTTGGTTGTGGACATCAGAAGAGGAGAACGTCCAAACAATGCTCCTCGCTCCGCTCATTCCTCCCTGATTGTGGACATCAGAAGGGGAGAACATCCCGACAATGATCCTAGCTCCTCTCATTCCTCCCTGGTTGTGGACATCAGAAGGGGAGAACATCCAAACAATGATCCTAGCTCCTCTCATTCCTCCCTGGTTGTGGACATCAGAAGGGGAGAACATCCCGACAATGATCCTAGCTCCTCTCATTCCTCCCTGGTTGTGGACATCAGAAGGGGAGAACATCCCGACAATGATCCTAGCTCCTCTCATTCCTCCCTGGTTGTGGACATCAGAAGGGGAGAACATCCCGACAATGATCCTAGCTCCTCTCATTCCTCCCTGGTTGTGGACATCAGAAGCAGGAGAACATCCAAACAATGCTCCTCGCTCCGCTCATTTCTCCTTCGTTGTGGACATCAGAAGGGGAGAACATCCAAACAATGATCCTATGGCCTAGCTCCTTTCATTCCTCCTTGGTTGTGGACATCAGAAGGGGAGAACATCCAAACAATGATCCTGGCTCCTCTCATTCCTCCCTGATTGTGGACATCAGAAGGGGAGAACATCCAAAAAATGATCCTAGCTCCTCTCATTCCTCCCTGGTTGTGGACATCAGAAGGAGAGAACATCCCGACAATGATCCTAGCTCCTCTCATTCCTCCCTGGTTGTGGACATCAGAAGGGGAGAACATCCAAACAATGATCCTAGCTCCTCTCATTCCTCCCTGGTTGTGGACATCAGAAGGGGAGAACATCCCGACAATGATCCTAGCTCCTCTCATTCCTCCCTGATTGTGGACATCAGAAGGGGAGAACATCCCGACAATGATCCTAGCTCCTCTCATTCCTCCCTGGTTGTGGACATCAGAAGGGGAGAACATCCCGACAATGATCCTAGCACCTCTCATTCCTCCCTGATTGTGGACATCAGAAGAGGAACATCCCGACAATGATCCTAGCTCCGCTCATTCCTCCCTGATTGTGGACATCAGAAGGGGAGAACATCCCGACAATGATCCTAGCTCCTCTCATTCCTCCCTGATTGTGGACATCAGAAGGGGAGAACATCCCGACAATGATCCTAGCTCCTCTCATTCCTCCCTGATTGTGGACATCAGAAGGGGAGAACATCCCGACAATGATCCTAGCTCCTCTCATTCCTCCCTGGTTGTGGACATCAGAAGGGGAGAACATCCCGACAATGATCCTAGCTCCTCTCATTCCTCCCTGGTTGTGGACATCAGAAGGGGAGAACATCCCGACAATGATCCTAGCTCCTCTCATTCCTCCCTGATTGTGGACATCAGAAGGGGAGAACATCCCGAAAATTATCCTAGCTCAGTTTAAAATGTGAGATTCTACGTGAGAATCAGAATTTTTCGGACTGAGGGTATACAATGTCAATAGGAAACAGGAATTCTGGTGAGTTTTTCAGGCCCAAAATAGGATAGTTCGCTTGTCGGCCCTATGTAAAACTGTATTTGAAAATTTTATGTGCTTCATACTCTATAGAAAAGTTAAATAATAATTAGCATTTTTTTATGGGCTTTAGCTGTCTGATTGTCTTATAGAATAGAAACACTCTACAGAATGACAGCATAAGGAAATGGAGCGCTGTTCAAAAGGTGGTCAGAGAAAGAAATAACGCTTTGAAGATTTATTTTAAAAGTTATACAATCAGGAGAAGGGGCGCGGCATCTGACTCTCAAAGAGATGGGTTCCTGTCTCTAGGTGTGTTACATTAAATTGTCTATCTTTGTTATCTTCAGGGCAGAGAACGGGTCCACCATACAAAGCAAGTCTCATTGAGGCTGATCATTTGTAGCAAGACTTCCTACTTCGTCGACGCCTTGAGGTCTGTGATTCATGCCTGCACTATTAGCAACTGTAACTCTGCTCTCTTCCGGGAGAAAATCTTCTCTCCCTTGAGAAGCTATTTTGGTTGACATGACAATAAGCAGCAATTAGAAATATCTCCAACTGATACCTCTCCTTCCACATAAATATGAACGAAGTTTTCATTGCAAGGGGGAAAAGGTTTTTGTTTTACCAGTAAAAACGGAAAGTACATTTGCTTCAAGAGGTCAGAGAAGGCTAGACCTCGCCGGCGGTTAGTACTAACGAGTGAGTGGAGGACGCCCGGAGGACTACACTGCTGGCCTGGAGAGGTCACCGTGCTGTCCTGATACATGCCTCGGGCCATGTCTGACTGTCACGGCTCGCCTAATTAGGGCCGGCTTGGGACGTGAGCTTGACGCCTTGGTCACATGGTGGCGTGAGGCGGTCCCGCTCTTCTCCTGGTGATGGGATGCGTGCATGGGCGGAACATTCCCAGCGAGGTTTTCAGTTCCTTTGAGCGTGCGTGACCGAGAGTGAAAATGTCCGTGAATTCAGGCAAGTTTGTTCTTCAAAACTTGCAGTTTGGTAAATTGCTGTCTGTCCAGCTAGGTGGTCAGAGATAGGGAGTCAATTTCTATTTCAGGAGTCATTTTGTATGTGTTTGAAAAGGAAGCGGATGGGCTATGAGCGTGTGTCTTTGTAGGGAAAGGAGGGGGCATTTCAATTTAAAATTGAGAAAGTCATTTTAAAATCGTTAATGGAACTGAAAGGCCATTGAAATCAGACTAGTTGCATGGGCCAACAGTTTGGCGTGATGAAGGCTTCCAACAACTTACATTATAATAATTAACAATGCTATAAATTTTTAGTATAGATATCATCAGTAGTATTTACCTAAGAGTTACTGGTCTCAACGTGAACGAAAGAAGCAAAGACTGGGATTCATTGCTGGATGCATAAATATTGAGAAAAAGTAACAATAATAACTCTACTTTGGTTGTGAAGAGCGTGTGCGCTAAAACTTAACAAGATCTAACCGGAACACAGGAGCTGCCAGAGTCAGTCTGTGTACTATGTTTCGGGGTGTACCACAAAAATCCAGGGGGACTCGGACCCCATCTCCTCCCATGATGATGTTTGTCGAACTACTAAGATGCGGTCACGTGTGCCAACCAGAAAGCTAACGTCTCAGGGTAATATTTTGGACTGCTAGGGCTGGAGACGCTCTGTTTGAGCCCGAAGCTCTAGAGTTTTAGCATGTCTGGTTTCATCCCTTCCGCATATACTTCCATGGTCCATGGTCTGAGTTTGGAGTTTTGGATTACGACAGGTCTTCACATAACCGCTGACTTAATAAGAGTGGCTGCGATATCTGACAAGATCTGATGTAAACAACAGCATCATGCGTGGATCTGCTTGATATGACTTGAGTAGTTTTGGCTTTCCTTTGTGGGTAAATAAGTTGCATTTCAAGCCTTTATTAAAATCAATAGAAAACTCCCAGTTAAAAGGAACGCAGGCAATATTTGGTAGAAGTCAGGGTTAAAGCCTAAAAATCATCTTTTTTCAAGTAACCATGAGTAGCTGTGAAAAAATGGGGTAAAAAGGCAGGCATACATTAATTTATAATGCAGAAAGATAACTCACTAGAGCCCAAAGCTAAACTTCCTTCGACTTGTGTGAGCAGCTAGCATCTCTGTGGGTGACAGATCCCGCTGGCCTAGAGGGCCTGGGTGTTTGCAAACAAGAGAGGATCAGGCCCACCTCGTTAAGCGTTGCCTGGGGCTGCTGGTTGATTGGCGCATCCATGTGAGGAGTTGCTGGCCCTAGATTGCTGCTGCAGGGTGTTGCCGATAATTGGAACTGCTAATGAAGAGACGAGGTCAAAAGTTCACAAGTGTTTATCGTTACTCTTATTCTAAAGTTTTTTTTTGTTTTTTTTTTAAATTCCTGTCCTCACACTAAGTGCTGATTTAAAACGCAAAAAAGCTCAGACGCTTGCTAGGCAGTCGCATCCATACTTGAACTTCATGATTGTAGGTTCGGATCCCAGCGTGATTATTGTATTCTTACCTTCACTGGAGTCTTCTGGCTTGGAGGACATAAAAATGCGCTAAAAAATTAGGATTGATACTAATTTTCTTTTCTTCATGTCACAATTGTTATTTTTAATAGAAATATCAAAAAGGCTGATTAATGTTTATTGTCATTGTCCCAAAATTTTCCAAAATCATGGAACTTTCATGCAAGGAGTAGAAAAGTTTTTTTCCTCAGACATTCACTTGCGAAAAACTAATCTAAAAGTTGTTGAAACAGTTCAAATGCTTCATATTGTCTTGGTGTCAGACAGTGTCTATGGAACTGGTTTAAAAATTTAGGAGTACATTTACTGTCTATTACACCAAGTATAATTTAATTTATTATGTAAAACGCGGTGTTGGAAAAGAAGCTTAGGCTTAAGTAGCATTATCACGCTACTACCTGCTGAAAATAGTTATATTATTAAAATAGAAAAATTTTAAAAAGTAGATAATGAAATAAAACGGCAATAGCTGTTGAATTAGAAAGATGAATGATCATGTCAAACAATAATACGATAGAAATGTACTTGTAAAGATGATACTGGTCATTGACGTAACATATCTATGACAAATTTCATGTGAGGCAAAGTTCTATTGCCGCGCTTACTTTAGTGGAGGAAACATAAAAAAAACAGTTGTGTTGAAAATGCAGACTGAAAGATCGCTAAATACAAGTTGACCAAAACTGAAGGTCAAATCAGTTGCCTGGGGGAGATCTCTGCTTTACTCTTGATCTCATTTCTTAAGTCTTCTCTGGGCATGTTCAGTGAATGAGTTTAACTTTTATACACTCACTTTTTTATATCTACTCATAGAGGCTACAGTATTTGCCCTTCAGGTTCGGCTAATGAAAGTGTTACTCTGGGGACATTTGATCTCATGGCCTCAGTTGATGACGTAGTATAACGCCATTAGTGAAGACTAAAGGACAATATGATGGTAGATATAGAAGACACAGGATTGCATACCTTTGTTTCTTTTTAACTACACATTACCTAAGGCGGGTGCGTCCGTTATTTTGGTCAAGTGAATCTTACGGATATTTAACATCTATATAGAATTCTTGGAGAGAGAGAGAGAGAGAGAGAGAGAGAGAGAGAGAGAGAGAGAGAGAGAGAGAGAGAGAGAGAGAGAGAGAGAGAGAGAGAGAGAAATCTGAAATCAGTTTCAGTTTTTCAGACTAGTGGACGAATCAGAAAAATCTGAAAGTACCAAACACATTAAAAAACCAACAACTATGAATAAAACCCATTTTCATCACTTTCTCCTATTTATATTCGAGTTAGCGAACTAGGTCAACTTCAAGAACAATAACTCTCTAAGTTTGCACTATATCGAGGAACACCATTTTGCTTTTTATCAAGGGACACAAGCGATGTTTGATCATATTCCTCTCTGGCTCAAAATCACAAAGCTTTATCTCGTTCATCACGGGACTAGCATTGTCTCCCTTTACTGTAGTTCCCGCCCAGTCAAGATTGAATTATCCACATCTCTAATGTTCCGCTCCAAGACAGGTCCTGGTTATGGATTTTGTCTTGACCTAATTAGTGACAGATAATTATCCTAGCTTTGTAAACAGTGAAAACGTGCGTGGACAGAGAAGCTATGAAAACAAGGGAATGAAATTAAAGTAGAAGACTATTTTTCGAATTATAATATTTTCAGGACTGAGGACATAATCGGAGCCTAATGGTTTATAATGCTCCGCAAAATGTTTGGAAGAGTGGTTCTTTTCAGTTTCCTTCTAATTGTATGTTTTTGTGTGTATAATAAAACATTAGCCATTTTGCTAATAGATATTTTATAAAACATGATGATAATATAGAGAGCATCACCACACAGTCTCTCTCTCTCTCTCTCTCTCTCTCTCTCTCTCTCTCTCTCTCTCTCTCTCCCTTTCTCAATATATTTTTCTCAGAGTCAACGCCTCCCACAAAACCTTTTGAAAATCTATTTCGTTTTCTCATTAACTTATGCCGCCTCACTCTCTATCACTTAGACTCAACCTTTCTTCACATCCCTCCCCCACGCTCTGTCAATCTCTCTGTCTCTGTCTCTGTCTGTCTTTCTGTCTGTCTGTCTGTCTTTCTGTTTGTCTTTCTGTCTGTCTGTCTGTCTGTCTGTCTGTCTGTCTCTCTCTCTCTCTCTCTCTCTCTCTCTCTCTCTCTCTCTCTCTCTCTCTCTCTCTCTCTCTCTCTCTCTCTCTCTCTCCCCTTGCATTCACATTTTGCTCCATGCTTGAAATCTCCCCCTTCTCCTTGTTTCCAGACTAAAACGTTTTGCCATAGAAGCGAGCCTGCTCGATTACAGTTTGGTTGAAGCGCTGTCTGACGGAGAACAATACAGACAATAAAAGAAAAGAGACAGGGCCATAAATGGACAGGACTGATGGCTTTCATTGGAGATGGAAGTAAACGTAAAATGAAGTTAGAACAGCGGGGGTTGAGAGTAGTTTTGAAAAAGGGGTATAAAAGTTTAAAGACAAAAAAATGTATAAAAAAAAAAGAGCGCGAGATTACGATGAGACAAAGAGAGAAACAGAGAAGAAGAAGAAGAAGAAGAAGAAGAAGAAGAAGAAGAAGAAGAAGAAGAAGAAGAAGAAGAAGAAGAAGAAGAAGAAGAAGAAGAAGAAGAAGAAGAAGAAGAAGAAGAAGAAGAAGAAGAAGAAGAAGAAGAAGAAGAAGGAGAAGAAGAAGAAGAAGAAGAAGAAGAAGAAGAAGAAGAAGAAGAAGAAGAAGAAGAAGAAGAAGAAGAAGAAGAAGAAGAAGAAGAAGAAGAAGAAGAAGAAGAAGAAGAAGAGAGAGAGAGAGAGAGAGAGAGAGAGAGAGAGAGAGAGAGAGAGAGAGAGAGAGAGAAACAAAATGAGATAGAAAGAGGAAAAAAACTATAGAACAATGAAGCGAGATTGAAGAGAGTGAAAAAAAAATAATAATTAAAAAAGTAAGATTATCCATTCAATTAGTAGCAGAGTGTAGAAGAGATACGTTGAGTTTTTTTAAGATGAGATTGAAAAAAATAAATAAAGAGAGAGTACAGAAACTGATGGACATAGACAAATAGACAGAGAAAAAAAAGGGTCATGGCAATGAGAGAGAAGGAAAAACAGAAAGGTAAGCACGGCAGACGTTGCGCTGACAGAGAGAAAGACAGTCACAGAATGAGGCAGAGAAACAGAGCGATAGAACACAGGATCCAGTTTTTGTTTTGAATAGCTTTGGAATATTTCAGTGAACGGTTTCTATTGAGATGTAGGTCTGCTAATGTCCGATTCTATTGGATGGTTTCTACTGAGATGGAGGTCTGTTAATGTCTGATTCTATTGGATGGTTTCTATTGAGATGGAGTTCTGTTAAAATCCGATTCTATTGGATGGTTTCTACTGAGATGGAGGTCTGTTAATGTCCGATTCTATTGGACGGTTTCTATTGAGGTCAAGGTCTGTTAATGTCCGATTCTATTGGACGGTTTCTATTGAGATGGAGGTCTGTTAATGTCCGATTCTATTGGATGGTTTCTATTGAGATGGAGGTCTGTTAATGTCCGATTCTATTGGATGGTTTCTATTGAGATGGAGGTCTGTTAATGTCTGATTCTATTGGATGGTTTCTATTGAGATGGAGGTCTGTTAATGTCTGATTCTATTGGATGGTTTCTATTGAGATGGAGGTCTGTTAATGTCTGATTCTATTGGATAGTTTCTATTGAGATGGAGGTCTGTTAATGTCTGATTCTATTGGATAGTTTCTATTGAGATGGAGGTCTGTTAATGTCTGATTCTATTGGATAGTTTCTATTGAGATGGAGGTCTGTTAATGTCTGATTCTATTGGATAGTTTCTATTGAGAATGAGGTCTGTTAATGTCTGATTCTATTGGATAGTTTCTACTGAGATGGAGGTCTGTTAATGTCTGATTCTATTGGATGGTTTCTATTGAGATGGAGGTCTGTTAATGTCTGATTCTATTGGATGGTTTCTACTGAGATGGAGGTCTGTTAATGTCTGATTCTATTGGACAGTTTCTATTGAAATGGAGGTTTGTTAATGTCCGATTCTATTTGAAGGTTTCTATTGAGATGGAGGTCTGTTAATATTTGATTCTGTTTGACGGTTTCTATTGAGATGGAGGTCTGTTAATATTTGATTCTATTGGACGGTTTCTATTGAGATGGAGGTTTGTTAATATTTGATTCTATTGGACGGTTTCTTTGGAGATAGAGGTCTATTAATGTCTGTTTCTATTGGATGGTTTCTATTGAGATGGAAGTCGATTCTATTGGACGGTTTCTAGATATACGATAAGGCTAAAGAACACAATGTCTTATTTCCTTATGTAGGTGAAATTGAAATGTTTTTGCGTTCTTGGAAGTCAAACTGACTGCGGTGGTGAACGTTTGAGGTCTCATCCATTTAGTCCCTCCTGCTTTATTCTGAAGGTGTTAAAAAAGACGTAAAGAAGAATCTACGGCATACTCTAACGATTATTGCTTTTCCCAAACCCATATATTTGAAGCATTCTTATTTCCCGCTCTCATTCGAATAGGAAGCATAAATTAATTCATAAGTCTCAGGGAAAAAAGCCTGGTGAAAACAAAAGACTAGAATTGAATGATACATTTCTTTTTAGAGAAAACAGGGCTAATTATTTAGATCCATGCATAACACAAATACTGGATTGCGCGAAATAGAATGAAGTTTATCAAGAATTTTAACAGAGGGCGCTTTTTTTCAAAACATTGTAGGGTTTAATTCTTGTCCACAATGCGTTTACATTGTTTGAAGGTCACGAAAAACAGGCAGAACGAGGTGTAGCCTCAGCCACGTCTTGGTACTATCGTTCCCCCACCACCGATGCTACAGAACTAGGTGTAGACTCAGTCATGTCTTGGTTCCATCGTTCCTTACACCGATACTACAGAACGAGCTGTAGCCTCAGCCACGTCTTGGTTCCATCGTTCCTTACACCGACACTACAGAACGAGGTGTAGCCTCAGCCACGTCTTGGTACCATCGTTCCCCAACCACCGATGCTACAGAACTAGGTGTAGCCTCAGCCACGTCTTGGTACCATCGTTCCCCCACCACCGATGCTACAGAACGAGGTGTAGCCTCAGTCACGTCTTGGTACCATCGTTCCTTGCACCGATACTGCAGAACGAGGTGTAGCCTCAGTCACGTCTTGGTACCATCGTTCCTTACACCGATACTACAGAACGAGGTGTAGCCTCAGTCACGTCTTGGTACCATCGTTCCTCACACCGATACTACAGAACGAGGTGTAGCCTCAGTCACGTCTTGGTACCATCGTTCCTCACACCGATACTACAGAACGAGGTGTAGCCTCAGTCACGTCTTGGTACCATCGTTCCTTACACCGATACTACAGAACGAGGTGTAGCCTCAGCTATGTCCTGGTACTATCGTTCCTCACACCGATACTATAGAACGAAGTGTAGCCTCAGCTATGTCCTGGTACTATCGTTCCTTACACCGATACTACAGAACGAGGTGTAGCCTCAGCTATGTCCTGGTACCATCGTTCCTCACACCGATACTACAGAACGAGGTGTAGCCTCAGCCATGTCTTGGTACCATCGTTCCTCACACAGATGCTACAGAACGAGGTGTAGCCTCAGTCACGTCTTGGTACCATCGTTCCTCACACAGATGCTACAGAACGAGGTGTAGCCTCAGCCATGTCCTCTTACCATCGTTCCTCACACAGATGCTACAGAACTAGGTGTAGCCTCAGCTATGTCCTGGTACCATCGTTACTCACACCGATGCTACAGAACCAAGAGGGCAAGACGTGCGAGTTGCAGGTCGAGACACTCGTCTGTCACCAGGCTGGGACGACCCAATGCAAAAGCCTCTCAGATGCTCAGACGTCCAGATGGTATGTTAATGTTAGACGTTGGTCTTTGGCCTTTGACGCCCAGACGGTCTCATATTTTTCATATAATTATTTTTTTTTCTTTTCTGTTGCTGTTATGAGTCATTTTTTTCGTCTTGCATGTTTCCGAGAATTGTCCTGGCTCTCTACGTGTAGTTTTAACAAAGGATTGAACCACTCTGCTCTTCATTTCGTTTATGTAACAATTCATTCACTTCGTGTTTTTTTTTTTTTCTTTCTTTCTCGCACTAAAGTTTAAAACCAGTTCGTCAGACTAACGCTCTTTTAATCTGTATGTCTGGCCGGCCATTTTTCTGTCTCCTACTCTGTCCATCTTCTCTTTCTTTAAACTTTATCACCCCGCTTCATGATCGCTCTGTCATCTCTTCCTCCCACTTTCTCTCTCTCTCTCTCTCTCTCTCTCTCTCTCTCTCTCTCTCTCTCTCTCTCTCTCTCTCTCTCTCTCTCCCCCTCCCCTCTGTGTCTTTACCTCGTTTGATTCGCGTCTTTTCTGCCTCATCAACCCTACTTCCCATTCTATCCTGTGCTAAACTTTCACTTTTCTTCCTTCAAATCCTATTTAAATAGCCATAGTGACAAAGGTATCAGAAACTTAAACACACCATATCAAACTGCAGGATAGCCAAGATATTCCCTCATCAAGTTCAAGGTTGCTTAGTTCACAAATTAAAAAAAAACAAATAATGTGACGGAAACTGCCTTTGTCTGGTTGCTTCCAGTCTCTATGATTCACCCCTCTTTGTTTCAGTCTTTTTTTTTCTTTCAAGTTTGTCATGACATTCTTTCCTTTTCTGTTGACAGTTACATATTGCGTGCACATTTCTTGCTGCTATAATGGGATTTTTTAAACCAGAAAATTTACAATTATTACTTAAAATATAAGCCTTCATTAATTATTATTCGTTTGATAAAAATGTTCACGTCATAACCGTAATTAATTTATAATCTAGACTTTCATTCCACCGGAGTTAAAAAAAATTGTAACCTGAAGGCTTTCATTATAACAAAATCAAGTCTTTAAAAAATAATAAAGATAATATATTGTTGTATTTTTTTTCTTCAGATATATTCTATTATCAATGTTAATTTCTTCCGCTTGTTATTTTTTTCGCTTCTTTTTTTAATTTTTTAAAAAATTTATCCTAGTTCTAAACAGGACTGAGATTAGTTGACCTGCTTTTGTGAATAAATACTAAAGAAATAAACTCTGTTTTTTGAAAACACTATTTGTGCCACATGTATGTTGTACTATCTGCGTGTTTTAAGCTAATAAGGAAGCTGACAAACAAAAGAACGTAAAAAGATATGACTGTAATGTCCAAGATACTCAGGGTAAAACAATAAAATTGCCCGTTAAAACATAAATATTTTACAGAATTGTGTTTTTCTCCTTTACTCCGTCAGATATATCTTTTCCTATTAATTTGAATAATTTTTTTTTTATCCTGAAATATAATGCAGACCCTAAGAACGAAGAGTCGTGAAAAACATAAGAATGATCATGTTGCACGAAAGCTTAGGGCGGCTACCAAGGAATTTCTAAGAATGCATCGTTGCTTGCACATGCCAAATGTATTATCTTACGGAAAAGTTTTTTTGCGTTTATTAATATAGCTATTTAACATCACACCCTCTATCTTTTTGTGCCCAATATCTTTGTAAAGTTGGACGAGGAAGTTACAAACTGCTCATTAAGTAAATTTTCCTCAAGAATTTTCTCAATTCACAAAATACAGTTTAAGGCAGTGCTTCATTTCTCTCATTCATTGACGAGGATAAATTAAATTTCAAAGTGAAATAAAGATATCGTATGCATCGTTAGATATGATGTCTCGTTTTCTACAGGTTCAACTACAGTTCTTTGCTGGGTTTAAATTCTCGTTGTTTACCTTGATTTAGTCTTCAGTTCAGGACATCAGATTTATGTTCATCTTTTGTTTTTACATATTTTTTTCCCCAAAATATTTAACCAGTCATAGTTTTATATCGCATATTAACTATTTCTATTCAATAAATCATTCGTATAATCTTTTGCTTGTATGAAGACTCACTTGTCGGAAATTTTAAGAATTTAATGGGGGAAAAAAGGAGTGTTCAGACATAAAAAGATGCTTTTTGTGCTGAATGTATTTGTAAAATAAAGACAGACTTTTGAATTGTTGTTTTAAAAAATATCACATATACGCTCATCTCCTAATAAGAGCGGTTTGACTGAAAAAGCGAACGCAAACCAATGGACAGCAAAAAGTCAAACGTAGAGAATAAGATAACAAAAAGTCAAACTCAGAGAATAAGATAACAAAAAGTTAAACGTAGAGAATAAGATAACAAAAAGTCAAACGTAGAGAATAAGATAACAAAAAGTCAAACGTAGAGAATAAGATTACAAAAAGTTAAACGTAAAGAATAAGATAACAAAAAGTCAAACGTAGAGAATAAGATAACAAAAAGTCAAACGTAGAGAATAAGATAACAAAAAGCCAAACATAGAGAATAAGATAACAAAAAGCCAAACGTAGAGCAAAAGATTACAAAACGCCAAACGCAGAGCAAAAAAAACAAACAAAAAAAAACCAACGAGTCTGAGAACTGATGAACGCTGAACTGTGACTCGGCGAGCTTCTATTGTTTAAAGACAGGCCAGTATCACTGAAAGTCATACAGCCAGATGGTCAAAGACAAACCCTGCGGTCCACGGCGACAATCAGAGACTCCAGCCGTCTTCTGGTCTCCAAACAAGCGTTGTCCGGCGTCCAAAGAGAGTCTGCGGGACAGGTGTGGAGAGTATACACAAGTCCTTTCGCACATGGACGATAGAGTGACCACTACTCAGCCGGACAATAGAGCCTGTTCAGGTCCGTGGGGACTTGGTTTAATGCGCCTTGTTGGCTCTGTTTGCGCACCGCAAATTGGTGCGAATATCTGCATCCAATAATCAAATGGTTGCGCTCCTGGTAACTGATGCGTGCTGAGCGGTGCAGGGAGAGAATAGACGGGATTGGGACTGGGATAATGAGACACTGTCATGGACAGGTCAAATGGAGTGGTGCAGAGTGAAATCTGTCCGGCATAATTGTTGGTCAGTGATCTTGACAAGGCGTGATGCCATACTGCTCTGGTCTTTCCTGAGGCATCGTACAGAACACACACGCACACGCACTCACACACACACACACACACACACGCACACGCACACGCACTCACGCGCACGACTATTCCAACTGAAACTCAACATAAAATTATTGCCAGAAATGTTGTAGAAAGTTGAAAGCACCCGTAAAAGCCTTGAACTGTTTAACTTCCTGGACTGTGCTTTTTCCAATTCAATACTGAGCTGCAAGTATCCCGAGGTCTCCTACCACTGGAGCACAAAGAGAATCAGTGGACTGAAAAGCATCGCAAGCTTAACTATTACTCTAGCAATAACGACCATGATTTTACCAGTCTCTGGATCATCAAAACTCTCAAATATATTTATATAATTGCCGATATGGAGTTATAGTTCAAACACTGAGCTGGACTTGTAGGAATATCAGATCTGCGATATAAGCTAAACAAATTTCATCGTATAGAAAAGATATTTTGAAGCCGATGTAAAAAGCAATAAGGAGAAAACAAACCATGTACAAAGCAATAACGCTAAGAAAACATGAGAACCTTAGCAAAGAGAAAATGTCGAGCGAGAAAATAACAATGGTTAAATGAAGAAGAGAGATGATCGTTTATCAATTTATGGGCCCTGAAGATCAAAGCATGAATTTTCCATTGGGCTCGAACAAGCGTTAGTAATTCGAGCTGTTTTCTCGCTAAGCTCTGGAGCCGCGTATTGCTGCCAGAAACCGTATTATTAAATACTCATTACTTTAAGCGAAGTGCATCCATTTTAATGTCCTCCCGTCCTCTCAATCTGTCTTCCGCAATCTCTGCCTTCTCTCTCAGCTCTGCGCTAATGCTTCTCCTTTCTTTGTGCCCTATAAAACGAGTTTTGGTGTTTCTAGGTCTCGGTTTACACCTCCCTCTTTCCCTACTTGACAGCCTTGATGTCTCCCCGAGAGACAGATTTTTAAAGTGTTTCTGTCGAATTCCCGTTTCTTTATTCTTGTTCATCCCCCCCTCTCTCTCTTCATTCCATCTGTTGTAATGTTTTCACGTCTTTCGTGTTATTTGTCGGTCTCGAGCTAGATCTAGGTTTGTGGTTGATTTTTCTATACTACTCATTTCATTATTTTCAGTCACATGCATCTTAAGATCCTTAGATCTAGCTTCGTCTATCTCAGCCTCTAACGTGGTTTGACTGCTTTCTTTATTTCTATATTCATTTATGCTTTTCAGTCAAATGGCATCTTTCTAAGATCCGTTAGAGGCTAGTTTGTTTATGTCCTGTAAAAATATGGACTTGATCGTTCTTAGCGATTCAACCTCTTAGTCTATTCTAGCCAGCATGAAAGTCACTGTTCCTGAAGCATCTATTTTTGTAGATGCGGATAGCTCAGTGGTTAAGTGCCTGGTCTTGTCTCGGCAAGGCGATGGGTGCCGCATCGAGGCGCAAGTTCGATCCCTGTTCATTCCATCTGTTGTAATGTTTTCACGTCTTTCGTCTTATTTGTCGGTCTCGAGAGAGAGAAAAAAAAGAACAAAAAAGGTGCATGGTGAACTGGTAATTAGCTTCGACCTTTTTATTTCTAATTTTTCTTTTTTTTTTTTCATCATAAGAAAAATAAGAATATGAAACAGAAAATATAGATGACAGATCACCATAGTGGAGACAGTGAGGATCAGTGAATGGGGAGAGAGTGGGAGAGGGTGAGTGTGCGAGAGAGAGAGAGAGAGGTTTGTGGTTGATTTTTCTATACTTCTCTCTCTCTCTCTCTCTCTCTCTCTCTCTCTCTCTCTCTCTCTCTCTCTTTTTTTTTCTCTCGCTGTCTCTCTTCTCTGTCTCTATCATCCTGTATCTCTGTCTACAATGATACCTATCTTCATTCGTCTTTTTAATTCCATTTAACACTCACTCACCCTTTATATCACCCCCCCCCCCCCCCCATTCCCCCCTCTCCTCGTCCCCCTCTTACCCATCATTCCTTGAGATGATGCATAAATCCACCACTCACGCGCCAGTCAGACTAAACGTAGAACCCAAAACATCTCTGAAGTCCGAGTAAAGCATTTTGACGGTCAGAGTAATGGCCAACCCCCTCCCCCCCCCCCTCATCCCCTGTGAAGCCTCTGGACTGCTAGAGATTTCAAGCTTTGTGAGACACAGACCGGAACAGTAGAAGTAAGGACAAGAGCTGCGAAAATACAGCAATGTTTCGAATGTTTCTTTTGCAAAGGATTTAACTGGAAAACCGCAACACAAGTTAATCAAAAGGTGTAAAGTATTTAAAAAATAATAACGTTTCATTGTTTTGCTTACGTCCCAAATCAAGAAAAATATAAAGAGTTTTTAGGAAAGAAAAATATAAACCATCTACATACGTGTTCTTTTGGTTTAAGAGATATTTTTTTGTAGGAAACTCTTTCGGAGATGAAACCATTTCTTGTGTATGTCTGGCCTAGGGCAAGCGATCACGGCTGCTCAACACTGATGATCATGAACCACGCCAGCCAGAACTGCCGCTAGAACTTGCTGCCAACCAGTTTCCAGCTAGATAGTGTGAGGTCGCCGCCAATTTTTAGGCTAACGATTCTTTGAAGAATTTCTTTTTTTTTCATATTTTATTTTCTAAAGCTCTATGAAATCCCTGCATTCAACAGTTTAATTTTTTAAATATCCTACTCTTTAGCTAAGATATGTCTCGAAATCTAACACAAAGTTGGGCAACAATAAATGTTTAAGGTTAAGGAAAGCTTTAAAGGGTGTAATTCATTATTTCGTGTTCAAAATAACCCAAACTTGGTTACAGGTTTACATGGATCGCCAAGAGTCGATGAACTCAATCGTTTCCTTGCTCTCAGAATAGACCTTCGAACACAGAGTAGGGTAGACATGGAAAGACCTCAAGCTAATTCAACAGATGAACTAGGGGTTTAAACTGCCACCAAAATTGAGCTTACCTGTTAGAATGAGACTTGTTTGCTCAAACACCCGACCACCGGTAGCAGTAGGGCTCGAACCGAGCCTTGTCGGTGAACCACCCCAACCACCCAGCCTTCATGGTAGCCACAGTACAACCCGCGGACAACACGCGTGCTGGCGCGTCAAGTAGTTCAATCAGGCGGCAGGTGAGTGAGGTTCGGCGCTCCGAACAGCTCTGATGTTTGTTGATACATGTGAGACCGGACATGGCTGGCCACTACCTGGAAAACGGCTCGACTAGACTACAAGAGAGTGGCGCGTACTGAGAGAGACGTGGGCTCAAGACCTGGACATCTACACTCTGCTGGTATAACATTTTTTTCGATGATGGATTTTTAAAAAAAATTATTTTCGAGGCGAGAGAGAGAAAAAAAGAACAAAAAAGGTGCATGGTGAACTGGTAATTAGCTTCGACTTTTTTATTTCTAATTTTTCTTTTTTTTTTTTTTTTCATCATAAGAAAAATAAGAATGTGAAACAGAAAATATGTATGACCGATCACCATAGTGGAGACAGTGAGGATCAGTGTATGGGGAGAGAGTGGGAGAGGGTGAGTGTGCGAGAGAGAGAGAGAGAGAGAGAGAGAGAGAGAGAGAGAGAGAGAGAGAAAGATAAAAAGCAAATCAAAGACTAGAACAATTTAGGCCAAATAGTGAGTGAAGTGCAAGTGCACAGCATACAATTTTAATACAGGTTATAGAGCATATCAGCCTTTTAGAAACTGAGCAATATTTTCACATTATACAGAATAAAAAAAAAACACAAAAAAAACAAGCAAACCGAACATAGCGCTATGTGCAATACCTCTCGGGGCTTTTAAGTATTTGAGAAACGGGGAAGAATAAAAAAAAAGCAGAAAATGTCTGAACAAAGATACACATTTAAAAGAATCAAATAGACGGACAAATTGGCAATAACTGAAGCCTGTAGAACCTTTCCACTTTGACATATAGCAAGACTTGCGATCCAACGCGGTCCTGCAAGGTCCCAGGGAAGAACAGGCCAAGCAACTTTTAAATAAAAGAAATCCTAGACCTAGTAGGATTAACCTTTCAAATCTGTGTATTCACATTCTTTATTTAAAAAAAGCCCTGGTGTAGAGGCTCTTACTTTATCTAAAACAATTCTGAAAGTCGGATTTAAATTTTTAAACCAAGTAACTGATCAATCATCATGTCTGAGCCTGAAAGGTTTGCAGCTCAAATCATTCCCTTGCTGAAAAGATTTAGATATTATGATTTTAGAGTATTTTTCACAAGGGATGGCATCTTTTCCTCCTAGTCAAATGTCCGTTTGGATTTAAAATTTTTAAGCAAAAAGGTCATTAAACCTATTATTCTGTCTGTAAGAGGGCGAGAGAAATGCCGCTAGCCTTTATGTTTTTTGGCTAGAGCAGTGGGAAAGTCATGACCTACTCATTATGTTTTCAACATCCGCTTTTTACTGCCGGCATGTTTTTAGCAGAGATGTCATTCCTTGAAAGTTCACTAAAATGCCATAGAATGGTAAACTGTTCGACTGAAACTCTCCTATCATAGGTCGGCCCAAAGATTACTCGGGAGATCTAAAAAAAAAATAAAAAATACAAGAGGCAGAAACGCTATACCGCTTGGTGAAAGCAAACTGATTCTATTGACGATAAAGCTTTGGGGAACATCCTGAATCTGGCGTTAATAGAAAGAAAATGTCTTGAAACAAAGAGATGAAAAGGTATCCACAAAGCTGTTGACGTAACACTTAAGTCGGAGGATAAAGGGATTTGTAGGGACAGGGGACTCAACGAGACATTTGGCGTCACAATCCAGTCTGAGGATAGAGGGATTTTTAGGGGACAGGGGACTCCACGGCAGTTGGCGTCACAATCCAGTCTGAGGATAGAGGGATTTTTAGGGGACAGGGGACTCCACGGCAGTTGGCGTCACAATCCAGTCTGAGGATAGAGGGATTTGTGGGGGACAGGGGACAATCCCGTTTGAGGATAGAGGGATTTGTGAGGAACAGGGGACTCCACAGCAGTTGATGTCATAACCCACTCTGAGGATAGAGGGATTTTTAGGGGACAGGGGACTCCAGGGCAGTTGGCGTCACACTCAAGTCTGAGGATAGAGGGATTTATGGAAGACAGGGGCTCCTCGAGACAGTTGGCGTCACAACCCAGTCTGAAGATAGAGGGATTTGTTGGGAACCTGGGACTCCACGGTCAGGCAGCGAGTATGAGAATGGAAATCGCGATTTTAGTCAGGACACAATGGCAATGATGAGAGCGATAATTTTGACAATGATTACATGCAGTTGATTAGCGCCTTAGGTATGCTCTACTACGGCAAAGAAAAAGAATATGTACATTTAAAACTAAAATTCGTGTAGATAAAAACATCACTACTAGAGTATTTTATTACGTTGAAGGCCATGAGAACCAACATTTATTTTCTCCTATCCTTTTTTATTTTTTTTTTCAGTTATTTGGAGAAAAAACCGAGCCACCTATTTATGCCGGGACTTACATAATCATGATTATGAAGTCGATGTGAACATGATCGACCTTGAAAAATTAGATTGTTGATTTCTCTCTATATGATTGTGTGTGTTCATGTACAATAAAAATCCAGACATATCTCTAAAGATAAGTTTAAAGATCTGTTTGTTCAATGTAAGTCCTATTTCCATGTTTAGTTATTTTTCCGACCAAAATTACAGGCGCGTAGGACGGGCAAACCACAAAAACTTAAAACAAATTAACTTCTTCAGACATTGATTCGGCCTGCATTTTCTTCCCAAAAATAATCTTTTGGAAATATAACGTACTTTTAAAAAAAGTCACAAAAAAATTTTGTGTTTTGTTACAGTTTTGTTAGAGTAACGAGACAAAAAGATAATCATATGATATGATTCTTAGGTTAAATCTGACGAGCTCATGTCAGCAACCAGAAGCAAGACGCAAGCTTCGCAGCACGGTTCAATGTCATAATTTCTGGTTTGAATACGGAAAACACATGTCACACCCTTGATGGTTGTTAAAGACTTGAGAGCATTTAAAACGCTGAGGCTTTATCAACAATGCTTTACCATAAACGTCCAACCAAGAGGAGATTTTACACAAAGCATTAACACATAGCTCACTTCCCTTGCTCCGGGCAACACTTACTGAGGTTGCTAATTCTCTCCACTGCACTTTAGACTCTTAATGCTTTATATGCTCTTATTCAGAAAAGATGTAAAATAGCACCAATACTTAAGCGTTACTATAGAATAGTGACACCAAGACTTTTCCCCTTATCTGCATATCTCCAAGTGTCGGCACCAGCATACGTTGTTGATTGTGAAGGCTTAGATCCTTTGGTGGAGACCCTGTCACGGAACAACATTCAAACTCTAGCATTTCTTTGAGAAAATGTTTAAAAAAAATAAGAAAAAGGCAAAACTTCTTTTTAAGATTTACTTTTTTAATGTTAACGAATAGTTTTTTTCCGGTTTATTGCTTCCCCTACCAGTCGCTGTGTAGAAATATATCTTGATGCCTGTCATTGACGCAATCGCAATTAGCTTCAAAGGTAAAACTCATTTCTCCACTAAACAAAGAGTCAATTATTCCCCATCTCCGTGGCATACCATTCGCTAACTCTCTTTATAGACCTGGGATAACGGAGTGAGCAGCGCGCTCTCTCACTGTGTCCACACCGAATCTTGTATATTTACCGCAGACAACTCAAACAACACGACTGGTTGGAGCTAAATCTCAAGCTACATGATTAGAGAGGGTATCAGCACACCCAGGTCTCGCAGATCTTCCCTCGAGGATTAATCTTTGTAGGTAGAGCAGCATCACCGCTTCTATAGACAGTATGGGTTTACAGGGACATATTGAGCTTATCTGGACTTGATATCTAATGCTAGCATCGAGTGTAGTTTGGTATTCCCAGCGCTATGGATGTTTTGCCTGTTCTCAGCCCAAAGTATAACATGCCCCAAACAAACATGGCAGGAAGAGGAGCATCCCAGAGGGTGTCTACATACTGCTAGTGAGACATACACTATAATGTTTGTTGTGTTGGGTGATCCAGTGTTTTTCAGGTCCGCCTGTGATGCGATGGGGTTGTTGTTCAGGACTCCAGTTGTGACGTTAGGATTTCTTGAATTAGACCGATGAGCGGTAGAGAAGGTCACCCATCTCACTGATACACACACACACACACACATATATATATATAAAAGCTTAACAGACAATGTTTGTTTGAAATCACAGAAAGCCATGGGCATTCTTAGTATTTTACATAACTTTATGCCCGCCACATAAAATGTTGGAATCTCTTTTCCATTTTGTATTTCTGAGCATGATTCTGGCACCTTGCGGTGAAGAGTCCACACAAAGATTCGGAGACTCACCAGGCCGTGTGGTAGTTTGTTCGCCCAGAGATGGACAAAAAATGATTTTATCATGGGTTCAGGGGACGTCATTATCTGTAGACGAGCTAAGGGTCTCATATTTTAAGCCCTGCCCTGCTTCACAGAAGTATGTTTGCTTATGTTCAGTTATATAATTGAATTTTTGTCAGAAACCAGAAATAAGGCTAGACCCGAAGAATAAGAAACTGGTTTCTTGAAGACTGTGATGTGTATACATGTCATGATAGACGGCATGGTTCCTCATAGTTCGGTTTTTATGTCACCTCACTCTCTGCAGGTTGGATACAAACAATACAAGATGCTTACAAAGGCGCATAAATAGCTCTCTAACTTTTTTGAGTTGCTTTTTTTGTTGTTGTTGTTTTCTAGATCTAGAAGATCACAGTCTTATTTTGGCCTTCTGATAGAACTGGTGGAAATCTTGCCTTATCTTTTGATCTCATTTCATTTGGAGAGAAGATTTGGACAAGGATTC